>JJOG01006047.1:0-23122 GCA_000715275.1 Gyrodactylus salaris
TCCATTTTAATTTTTCCATAACAACTAAAAGTTTTTCTAGACCGTTAAGTTTTATTAAGAGACAGAACACATATTTACCTAATATTTGTCAAGAAAATATAAAAAAGTGTAAAAAAAATTAAATTAAAAAATTAAAATGAAGTGAATATTATTTTTATCACAGACTATTTTTTGAAATACGAACACAATTTATTTTCACTGTATTAGTTTCATGGCTTCCCATTGAATTCTGCGCAAAGAAAATTCGGATAACACCTGAAAATACAGACTACATCCAAAAGGATGATGATTCATACTTGCTTGATTGGCTGTTTTATCTTATAAAGAGTTTTGAGTGGATTCTCCTCCTGAACAATGTGAAACAGCCCAGATATTCAATTAGTCCCTGTTTATTAATGAATACATTTTCATCAAATTTTTGTTACCATGCAAGTGAGTGAGTTAGACAGGTAGGTAGGTGGAGAGACAGAGGAATTCAGGGGATGAGACTCTCATCGTGAGAGAGAGAGAGAGAGAGAAATTACGCCACATGATACTCCTTTATTGTGCAACGGGAGAGTGGAAGGGAACACCTCTTTAGATGTAGACTTTTATTTATCTACCAGTTATTCTCTACATAACGGTACATTTCAATAATTACTCAACCGTTAAGATATAACAATTATTGATACACTTTGACTCTGAGAAAAAGAGGGTACTACAACAGACTGTAGTCTACAGTTAGTAAGAAGTAGGCCAGTATTAAATGAAAAAAGTTTCTCTAAATCATGCAGTTTCAGGACTTGTCGAGTATTCTGAATGCGAATTTGATGACTATTATTATATGCATTTTGGATAAGCACTACTCATAAGTAAACTTTTTTTTTTGTATTTAGCAACAATCAAGATTCTTATTTTTCGAGAAAAGTGATTCATCACAGCTCTACCTAGCATAGAAGTTTTTCCTACTTATGAGTAGTTCTTAACTAATATTTCTCTAATGTCCCGTTTAAACTGTTTCTTTCTCAGCTAAGCAATCTGTCTCAGTTTTCTGATAAAATATTTTGTATTAAATTTGAATTTTTAACCAGAAAAGATCCTACATCGTTTGCTTAATTTTAAACAAAAAACACCTTATTTATTCAGGATAATTTGATGAAATCACCAATCGCTCTAATCATCGGTTTGTTTCCTCTCACAGGCTGACAGAAACCTCATCTCGTACTAATTAATCAACCCCTTCAATGATCTTGTTCAATTGACATGGATAGAAGGGCTTGTTGACCAACTACAGGCTATGTAGCAAATAAGTGAACAGCTGAGCCGGCCAAGATGTAGCATTGCGGTCAGACATTTATAACCCTTCTTCCGGACACATGTCGAGGGGAATACAACATAAAAACGGTGTTTTCATTCAACCTTTCATGTCCAAGTTGCACTTTAATCTGTCCGCATGTTTACTTGAATGCAGAATGATAACTGGTACACTATGCTTTAGAATATGAGTCATAAAAACTTGGACCGTGTGTTGGTAATAAAATAGATAAATATTGATCAATGGTTCATAAACGAAGGGATCCGAGAATCTTGCCAAGCTCATGATCAGAGTGGGGGAAGGGGGCGAGAATAAGTAAAAAGCTACAAACTGAAAAAATTGCCACTACAGATTCGACTCATAAAAACGGAATTAATTCGATCTAATAAATTCTGAAGGAAAAAGAGAGGCGTATCGACTTATGGTTGGAAATAACCAGAGTGAAAAGGTTGACTCAAGCAGGCCAAAAATTTTCCAGATCATGAAGTGTCATCAATGGACTTTTCTCTCTAGAAAGCTTATTTTCATCTGTAACTTAACTTCTGATTGAGTTTCGGTATTTTCTCGTTGGTCTGTTCCTAGTAAGTAAGCCATAGAGAATTGTCTTGCTCTTAAATGTCGAAAATAACTAAATATGTCAACTCGAAAAGATAATGAATCTCAAATTCATATCTGATGGTTCAGATATTGCGTCATTCTAAGCGGATCGAAAAAAGAGATGGTACTACTGTATACATATTGTATTTTAAAACCTTAATTCACCTTTCTTTTTACTCAAAACTCATTTTTAGACATTAGATTGTTATTTTACGAATTTATACATGAAAATACTGTTTTCGAGTAAGATACTCTAAAAAATGAGTTTTAAGTGAAAAGAAAGGTGATTTAAGGTTTAAAATATGTTCTTTTATCATATTTCTTTACGGTCCACCCTACTATCATACATTTGATGTTAAAGTATTGAGGAAAGTCTTTCTTAGATTGTGAGTTTTCAAAGTCGTGTCTAAATCGATTCGGGTACGATTCGATGAGGGATTATAATGAGGAGACAGGGTATAAAACTACAGTACTACTACTGAGTAAACTTCTTCTCGAGGAGGGAGGCTATTGCTATCGAACAAATTTGAGAAATCGATAGCATCTACGGCGTATATTCTACACCATCGCTCGAAAGTGTTCTATCGATGGAAGACGGTAACTCAATTAAACTCAATATTGAACCAGATTTATCTATGCTATATGCCCCAAGTAAGATTTGCTTTCTTTTACTTTTCAACTTTTTCATACAAAATAAGACGATAACTCTGAGGATTTTAAGAAAATTCTTAGCTGAAGATATCTACTTGCGAAGTTACCATGATGCAAAAATCAGCATTTGCATTCGAAAAATTAAGAATTTTTTTTCACCATTTTGATTTTTTTACATGAGAAATCAGCAATCAATTTTTAATTTTATTTTCCTAATTTTCTTAAAAATCCTTAGAAAACTAATTTGAAACGAAAATTTCTAGTAATTATATCAATGAAAAAATAATAATTTCTTGGTGTCGAAGGGTTAACATTTTTATAAACCTAATCGGATTAACGGGAAAAGGATTCGAATAAATAATTTCAGGTATTCCCGAAAAGGTTAAATGAGATTTAGTAGTGGAGCGAATGTGGTTGAGCACATTGTCATTCAAAATGACTAACACAAGATTACATGCCAAGAAATATGAGTAGAATTGTGTATACTCAATGCGCACACACTTCTCAAGTAATTAATTGTTGTGTTTATTAAAAGTGGGGGTGTGCATCGTCGGAGGTCTAATTATAATGTGAAGTGGTTAGGAGGCCTCCCTATGCTCACCTCAACATGATTAAACATGGCATTTAAATCACTCTACCATGGTAACCGAATATATTTTCTTGTTCAGTTATACTCTCACCTTGATATTTACATGGGGCCCTGATACATGGTACGGCCTAGCTGTGTATTGTTTTTCTGAGATGTTTATTCGATATTTTTCATGAATATCTACGAGGAAAAAATCTGTATAGAGGTTATAATCATGTTATGTGTAATACAGATTTATAGCGGCCAGAAGTCAATATCTAGAGTGGATTATTTTTTTAAATATTCATACAAGTTTGAAAACTGTATTAGGCTTAAAATTATATATTGCCCGTGCTCAGGAAGAAATATTTGTTTTTAAATCTCGATTTTATGCTTTAAAGAGTGTTTTATGGATTTTTGTTTGCCATAAATAAACTTTAATCGTGTAAAACATGTAAAAATCGCAAAATATGGGACAAATTTATCTCTAAAATATGCATAATTTAAAGAAAAATATGCAATTGGTAGCCCTACTGTCTATGTTTATAGTTTTCAAACTTTATACAGTGATGGCACAATAATTTGAACGGCAAAATTGAAAACACAATTTTTAAATGAAAAATCAACCATTTTTCATCATATTCTGGCTCCCTCATTGAATAATTCAATTTGAATCTAACAAGAACTTCTAGAAGAGAAAATAACTTTGAAGTAAACTTTTTTCTCAAACTTCATATTTAAAATTCATCTTGATTTCAGTATTTCTCTATATTTTTAGAATAAATTTTCTGTCAAAACAGGGAAAATAATACTCCAATGATCCCCTATACGATGCAAACAGAATCATGATCATAGGAGATTTAGATAAATAAAATATTCAAAGTCTGTGCGCAATGCATTATAAGGTGGGACTTGGAGATCAAGGTAAAATTCAAATTTCAGAAAGAAAATTTCTCACAACAGGAAATCTTATTTCTGTATTCGAGAGATGTATCAGCATTTTATCTAGGGGGAGCCTAGATGACTTGTTTTGTAAAAATACAAGTTCTGAAAAACGATTCTAGAATCGAGACTTATAGGGTTTCATTTTAGAAATCACACATAAGCCCTCATACAACAGTAATAATAGTTACAGCCCAAGTTTCTATCCCAATTATAAGAACTTGGATTAATTTTTCTAAAGCACACCTTGCTTCGAAAATTGATCGAAATTAAATCTTCAAGTAAATGGAGTTATTCTGTTCAAATCTCTAGGCAAAATGTGAATTTAAATTTAAAAAAAGTTGACAATTTCTATCTACTGACAGTCAAAGTATTTTCTTAATGACTAATACGAGGTTAGTATAGAAGTTGGAATAATTCACTGCAATAAATTAGAACAATATTGACAGAACTTTTGTACAATGTATTCTGAATGAGATGCACGTGCTATCCACTCATGGCCTAACCCACTGCCCCATCCCCCTTAACAAACGATAAAAAGAGTACACATTCCATTAATATAATTATACTTTCAACCAATGACAATCGAGATGAGCAATCGACCAATGAAAATGTACCATGAATTCATTATAAAAGACTTGCATCCATCTCTAGACAGTATCGTTAAGACTTTGCAATAAACAATAATCACACAGACACTATGGAATTTGTTTGCAGAAGATTGTTCCGTGAACCACCAAAGACAGTCCAATTCCTTGAATGTCTCATCGCTGATCAGCAGAGATTTGCGCAAAACTGGAATATAGATCTTCCGATCAAGCCAAAAGAGTTGATTCAGTCACGGGTGAATATTCCCATCAAAAGGCCCTTTGAGACGTCAGAAATCACCGGACTAACTATAGGAAGTAGTTTCTCGCGAATCTCCCCAACAAAATCACCCTCCTTCCTGCATAGGCCTGCCCGATTGAAGGCGAAGCGTAGGACAAGCCCGACAGAGTCACAGATGAATTCTTCAACCTTTATTTCAGAACGCATCGATCAGGCCTATTCACTGGATAACTGCCCACCTCCACCGCCGAGGAAGATGATCCGCCTAGCCAATCCGGCTCCCGACTGCTCCAAGAACCTCACAAAGGTCTTTATGCAAAAGTTCAACATCAGAGATGAGAGTACAGTGTCCGAATGTCTTCGTAACCTGATTGAGAACCAACAGCCGAAGCAGAAGAAGATTTGCCAAATCTTCAAAGACCACGGCTTCCTCTGTAGTCCATCTAGGAAGAGGATGGCGCGTGCTTCTGAGCCGTTGCCCATCCGTAGGAGGTCTGAGAAGCCGCTCACGAACTACTTTGCTGTCAAGAGGTCACCGTTCGTTAATGATAGAAACTCCAAGGTCTAAGGTGGAAGGCTTTCAAAATAACTTATTTGAGATTACACTATTATATTTTTGTTGTTGAAGAAAAAATCTCTATATAGATTAAACCTATCTGATTTCCAAATTCTAATATCTGATTAGACACCTAAAATTATTATGAGAATTGTTATTTTTCTACAAATAAAAGAAAATTTTATAAAAACACGCCGATTTCTTTTACCCGTATCAAGATTGAATTACAAAGCTGTCATGTGGGCAAAGTCATGTCTAGCTGTCATCTCAAAGTATCTCATGTTTTCTCGAGTTATGATTGATTTGATAGAGAGGAAAGTGTGCGTATTTGCAATCATTTCCGGCAAAGACATCGTTAACAAAGACAGCCGTTTTTAACTGAAATCTGCCTTACTAGGAGGTTAGCAACTGTTCTTGTGTCGCATTGAGAGACATAAAAAATAAATGAAGATGAGGGGAGAGTACAGGAAGTATCTTTTGCTACTGTACAATGCTACGTTATGTGAAAATTCTCACATAAAGACCCCCTATCTTCTCATAACGTCTAAGCCCTCATTTATGTGCTTGGAGGTCATGGTGTATAATGAATGGTATTCTTCTTTTTTATGACAGGTTCTTAAATTCTTCCATTAGGGAAGACGTTAACAGACAGGCATTTCTTATTACATTTGACATTTAACAATGCATAGTCATTATGTAGTGTGTAATGTTTTCGTGTGTAGTATTATTGAATGAATAATAGTATTTTTGTTGTGAATGAATTCATTGAAGCGTTTTCACTACAATTCATTGTTTGCTTCGTCTCTGAGTGGCACACGTGAAAAATCCTTCTCTTTGTATGATAAATGTACGGAAATCCCTCGAGAATAATCTAATTATAATTATAAAGGAGACCAAATGCGCATTTTTCCTCTATTTATCTAGCTTAAAAAAATTCTAGTAGATTTAAACCATATAAAGCAGACTTATTAAAAATGTAATAAATTAAATTTTTTTTGCAAAATAAAAGCAGTTGACCCTTTTTCCTTTTCAATATGAATCTGATTGAAGAAAAGGGTACACGATTTTGGTTTGAAGGTCAAGAAAGAATATTTTAAATATTTCTTACCATACTGGGTATCCAAGAGGGTTTTATCACTAACGTGTGCGACTCAATACGTAGATGTGACATGTAACCTTGCTTAGATTTCATCTTTATCTCATATATTTTATACACATTCCTGTACACAACCAGATGACATATGACATGTAGAAAATCGATGATTTATTGGTTTCATTAGTGAGAAACAAAGATCCTATAGTAACAACTTTATGTTAATTTTACTTTAATATTGTCAGTGTATCGATATGAAGGAGGGGTTTCATTGACATAAATCACCTTTAGGAAAATATATATTTTTTAAATACTTACGAGTAGTTTTAACTATTTTAATTTTTGGAATTGGATTTCTTAGGAACTTGGACAATAATTTTTCTTTATTCAGCCCAAAAAGAATGCTCCCGTGGGATTTGCATTCGACCTCAATTTATTAAATTCCTCTCTATAAAATTAGACACAGTGCCGCATAACGAGATAAAGAAAAATATAAGGGGTCTTTAAAATAAATTTATAATGAGAACAGCTGATTACTGCTAAGAGAGAGAGAGAGAAAACCATCTGTTCCCAAATAAACTCTTAGCTTCTTGAATTTCCGTTCTCTATCCATGTACGCTGGTGAGTTATTTATCATGTGGTTGTTATATTTGATACAGTTGATTTTATTTATTCAACAATATTGTTACAAAGAAAAGTTTATTATTTTTCATCCCAATTTATTTTGATCAAGATAACGTAGTGTATTTTTAAGAAGGAAACGGGGGATTCCAAGAACAGTTTAACCATCTAAACACACACATAAAATAAATATTTATTCCTCCTCTTTAGAGGCAAAGAGACATAAAACGTCTCGACCCCTGTTTTTTGGTATCCAGCATGCGTGTATTTATTGTTTGCAAAGTGGACTTTTTCCAACAGCCTCAACAACGCGCTCCTACTTGGAAATGCAAATTCATGTGTGTAGTATTTCAACAAATCATTCATAAAGACTTTACACACAGACACGCGTATTCCCTACTATGCACACAATTCATTCAAATATGTGAGTCATCCCCTTTCAATCATACAATGCTCTCGTGCCTAGATAAAATAAGATGTACATTTCTACGTGTCTACCTGCAGGAATTAAAATGCAAATTCCTCTCTACATGCAGCATGAGTAATGCCAGGTGAAAAAAAGATGGATTTTCACAAAAAGATTGATTGAATATTATTCAATACAGCTGTATATGAAGTTAATTAGGAAAGCTTTGATTCTATAGGTCTTGTGAACAAAGACTTTCTATTGGCAGATGAAGGGGGTAATAGCCTTGAATTTATCGCTATAAACAAGGCACACGACCATAAAATATTTCAGTGAACTTTTTTCATATGACCCCTTTGCACATAAAACTTTACCAATCAATTAGAATAGTTTTAATAATCATTATAAAAATGATTAAAGAATTTACTGTATTTAAGGGGACAGAGAACTCAGTTGAGTGGAAAGGGGAATAAGCTGAGTACGGGGGAATTAGGCCGAAAATATTGCTGTTCCATTGTGTGCTCTCTTTGAAAAACGGCAGATGTGCATTTATTCCTTCCACTGTTCCAGTCACGAAATATATTTTCTAATTAAAATTGCCAGCTTTTATCGGGAGACATTGGACACATGTCCGTTCTTTCCCTCTTTGCATATCTTGGGGTCAGAAGACGTAATCTAATCTTTATGACATTGAGCAATTCCATTCTCGTATTTCTCTTCATATTTAATCTTTTAATTAATGCGCGCACAGACTGTAATATGATTCTGTGGTATGAATTAATTTTACTACAAAAATTATTTCAATGAAATAGTATTTTATAATGAGACGGACCCACATTGTTTGCTTGAAAAGAGAGTTTAAATGATTGACACTGATTGAATGGAGATAAATGTATCATTTCTTCTGTTACATATGTAAAAGCGTTATCTCAAGGGCCCCATATCGTGAGAATTGTCGGAATGACTGGCACGTGGAATGTCATTAAAGATACGTTGATGATGGATGTTGTGAGATTGTTATCTATCTTTCTTCTTTAACGGATTTATATTAAAGTTTCAACGTCAGAATGGTCATTATTTTCATGTTACAATGCCAAAGAATGTTTTTCGTCCATAACGTGCTGTGTTTAATTAGAGACCAACAGTTTCTAGAATATTCAAAGTAATCAATTTTTCATACATGAAAAAGAAATGAATTAATTCACTTTTATCGTACCTAAATGTCTGATATTTTGGAAAAAGGTTTTTCGTTGTAAATCAGATAAAAAATAGCCAAGAAAATTTAGAAAAATTTTAGGCAAATTTTATGTTTAACGGACCATTTTAAATACAGTAATTTAATTCTTGATTATCATTAGAATCGGAAATGTAGTCGATTCACGGTAGAAATAGTGAATTGAAGACGGTATTTCATTCGTGAGGAGGAGATAACAAGGTTTCAATAAACAGCCCAATACTTTCTCAACTTGTAACATATCTACGTAATCCTGTACAAATTCTTTTGTAAAATTATCTTGTAGTCGTTTTGACTGGCAATTTTAATCTAAACTCAGGATGAAGAATCTTTAGTGTAGGCTCTACACTGTAGACTCTATTGTCGAGTATTGTTAAATAAAAAGAGTAAAAAGAGTGTGATTTTTTTCTTCGTAAAGAATTTATTAGAAAAGTTAATGAATGTAAAGATACAAATAATGAAAATGATCTGTTTAAGATCTAAATATGTAGAAATAGAAGAAAAGTTATTCAAGTCCTCACAAAGCGAGAGGTCAATTCATTGTACGAAGATAACAGTACGAGTATAACAGTATGGTCATCGTACGAGACTTTTCTCAGATCTTCATGGATTTGACGAACTTTTGAGGAGGAGGAATTTCATTGTCTCTTTTACATTTGCGATCCTTTTCATGTAAATTCGGATTAAAGCCAACTGAATAAAGATGGTTAAAATACAGTACATTCGTCATTCTAATATTTCACTATTGAACGCTAAATTCGTGCAATCAAAAATATAGAATAAGGAATCCTTAATAAGGATTATTTCCATTCCTAAGATGTTAAGTTTTAATTTATACATTCTACTTTAGAGTAGTATTGTTAATTTGTGATATGAATCGTGATTTCAATGAATTTTTTATTTTTACTGCATCTTAGGTTTACCTCGTCCCAATTGCCAAGATGATTGTATGAATCATTTATCTATACAGTGTACTGTATTATCATCTGTCAAGACGATTTTTAATTAGTCGATTTCTAATGCATTTTAAGATGAATCCTAATTCTAACGTTTATAAGAATTTTGATTAAATTTTCTCTTTTAATTTTAGAATTTTTAATAAATCTTTCCAGATGACCTACCTATTAGGTAGTACCTAATAAAGTGAAAAATTCAAAACACATGGAAATAAAAAATTTAAGGGTAAAATCAAACATTTATTTTCACAACAACCGCGCGCAAGTCATTAGTTTTAAAAGTCAACTTCTGAAAGTCATATTTGTCCGCACCTTTTGCCCTAGAAGCCTTTAAATAACATGTTCCCGAAGCATAGGTTCCCCGGAGATAAAAGTTCATGTCCAGGAGTCGATTTCCGTCAGCATTTTGAATGATTTTGTGTCTAAAGTTAATTTAAGTGGAATTTACGGAGGATAGCCACTTCTCCTGCTATTCTTGTTACTATAAGAAACTGTGATTGGAGGTCCGAGAAGGTTAATGATTTCTTCGTTGCCTATACAAAGCTCAGATGCTTCATTTAACGTGGACAAGAGAGTATCTTCTTTTAACAGTTCTTTAGATACTGTTAAAAGGATAACACTGGCAAGTGAAATACCACCAGCAATGACCATTATGTAAAATAAGTCAGTTATAAATAGTTTAACTGCGAAATATTATTATTTAGAGTTACATTTATTCTTGGGAGGGGGTTTGATTTTATAATTATCAGGAAGAGGCTCTTTTCCTATTGAAAAGGATCTAATTTGTGGGAATATAGAGACATTTTTAGTCTCAAATAGCCTAAGACAGGGTTTTTGCAACCTGTTTAGAAGGCGAATCATTTGAATTAATGCGAAAATTATAAGCTCCAATTACTAATTCAATTAGTTGTTCAAATCAATTAATGTTTTAAAAATTTAGAATTATGAATAAAACACAAAATCTCATCGAGATCAACAGTCCTCCTAGTGATTCAGTCTCCTGCCTAAAATTCTGGCCTAGCGGTCTCACAAACAACGCCTTCCTCAGTGCCACCAGCTGGGACAGCAAGGTACGTGTGTGGGAAATAAATCGCGAAGGCGGCAGCAACCCAAAAGCCGAACAATCCCAGCCCGCCCCAATCCTCTCTTCATGTTGGTCTTCCGATGGCACCAAGATTTTTACTGCAGGTTCAGACAAGACAGTTCAAATGTGGGACCTCTCCTCGAATCAAATGTCCCAGGTTGGAATCCACGAAGCTCCGGTTAAGACAATCCACTACATAACTTGTCCCTCTTATACATGCCTAATGACCGGCGGTTGGGATAAACGATTGCGATTCTGGGACATGCGACAAGCGACACCGATAGCCTCTCTAGACCTCCCAGAGAAGGTTTACTGCGCAGATGTCTTCTTTCCCCTGGCGATTTGTGTAACAGCCAACAAGCAAGTCATCCTCTTTAACCTCGAGGGAGGCCCGAAAGAGCACATGAAGATCGACTCCCCACTCTCTCATGCCTGTCGATGTGTTTCCATATTTCCTGATAAGATTACAAAACAGCCCAGTGGATTCGCCCTGGGAAGCATCGAAGGTCGCGCCGCTATACACTACTTGAACCCGAAGCTGCCAAAGGATAACTTTACATTCAAGTGTCATCGTAGCGTCGGTACGGTGAATGGATACCAAGAGATTTTCCCGATTAACGACATCAAGTTCCATCCAGTGCATAACACTCTGGTGACTGTTGGTTCAGATGGAAAGTACATTTTCTGGGACAAAGATGCTCGGATCAAGATTCAAGGACTGGATCAGCCAGTTCAGTCGATCACCAGTTGTGATATCGACTCGACTGGGCATATTCTGGCGTTTGCTTCCAACTACGACTGGTCCAAGGGACATACCTCTAACGATCCTAGCAAACCACCAAAGATTTATATGAGGACCTGCTTCGATGAACTTAAACCGCAACCTAAGCACTAATATATATTTTTATTAAAGTTTACTGTTTTTAAATCATTATTTTGCTTACTTACAGTAGTTAAAAAATCTAGATAAAATTTTTAAATATGACTCATTTCACGTTATTTTCGCTAATTGGGAATTCGTACTTGTTTGGCAAAAAAGTAAAAAAATATTTTTTAAATTCCAGTTCAAAATAAAAATATTTATTAACAATTTGAAAAATTCTTATAGCCATTAAAAAAGGTGCAAATTAAAAATACCCCGTAAACCTTAAAAACAAAAATGTTTTCTTCTTGTCTTTTTTCAAGATAAAATAATAACTACCATTCGGCGTTAAAAAGGGCGCAAAACAAGATATTTCTCTCCTCCGTACTGGGAATGTTTGGGGCTGAGGAACAAAGGGGGTCGGGGTTTGACTAATAATTTCTATGAGCACGCGCTGAGAACATGACCGGCTTCTGAGCGGAACCCGATTGTGGAAAGCTGTCATTCTCCTCTAGGAGTAGCTTATACGCCAGGTTCGGGTCAATATGGCACTTTCGTGTGGGTATCGACAGGCGACACGAGACCCGATAATCGCCTGGCACCTCTTTCAGGGAAATCGGGCAAAAGTTGAAATGCACAACCTGCCCCGGCCCCGACAAGTAGATGCCGCTCTCCGATCCTTCTGCAATCACTTTAGAGATTGCTCCAATAGAAGCGGAGATGCGGACGTTGGAATATGTCGCCGGTTGGCCGAACGCCAGACTGGCCATAGCAAAGTTGTTATTCTCATCAACTAGGGCCAATGCGTCTTCGTCTTTGAGGTTGTTTATTTCCAAAAAGACTGCGTTTCCGCCGTAGTTCAGGATAGAGAGGTGATATGGATTCGGTAGAGAGATGTTAGATCGCAAAATGGGACTCTTGATTATGTTTGCGGTGCGTATTCGGTAGCCTTCACGTGCAGTAAGCTTATTCTTGTACTTTGAAGTGAATCCGGGTAGCAGGTACAGTCTAACCTGCTCTTCGCTAACCACGCAGAGATAGCCCGTCGACCGAAGGGAGAGTTTAGTGCCCTCGCTAGACTTCAATGGCCCAATCAAGAATCCAGAGGGATTTAATGGATGAATGCCAGCGGTGGTACCTGAATCGGGCAAGGGGATAGTGCCATACCCTAGAACGGCCAAGGAGATGATCGGGGCCTTATGGTACAAGAGAAGATCCTTGTAGGGTTCAGCGACAACGCGATAATCGTGACCTTCAATGGACCCGAATAGCTGGAAGGACCGCACGAGACCAGCCGAGGTCCCGACAAAGAAACTGCAAAGGGGGTTGTAGTTTTTATGAGTGCCATAAAGGACTGTTGGATACTCGGCGGGGTCAAAGGGTTTTGGAGACTTTCTGAGGATTATCTTCGAGAGGGTCAGGGCCCTGACGATGGCGTTGCTGGCGGTCTCCGCGGGTCGATCGGTGATCTCCCTTTCTGGACCGAGGGAGTGAGAGACCAGCATTTTTTCTGGACTGAGGCCAGCCGCTTTAATTTGCGCCGCGTCCAGGATTTCATTCGGGGACACAGAGGTGCCATTGTTCGATCGAATGGTAGCATTCTAGAAATTAAGAAATTTATTACTTTAACCCGGGTAAACCCCTCGAGACACTGGTGTCCCGTTAAGAAAAAGTTGAAAACACTACTAGAAAAATGCATCCATAAAACTTAAAATTTATCACATTTTATAGACATAGGAATGAGCTTTTGATTAGTGTAATTATCTTCTCTCAATTATCTCTAGTTATAATTATACAGATGTTCAAAGTTTTGCTGACAAGAAAATGTCATTTTCCAAAATCTTGAAACTTTGACAATATGAATCCGAATTGCCTCAACTTTCTCCGAGAAAACTAAGTTGAAATATTATTCTTAAACTAAGGAAAATTTCCAAAAAAATCTTCAAGCTAATATTGTTCTCAAATTTACCTCACTCAGTATTCTAAAAATTTCAGTTTTTTATATACTTGGGTTAAGTGAGTCATATAATGCTCGTAATCAGCTATTCATTGTCAGATTAAAATACAAGATTTGTAATTTGGATTGCATTAGTAAGCAAGAAATAAAATGATGAAATATTGATAATTCAATTAAAAGAGTTTCACTTACTGAGGTGACAGTCCTTCTTATGCCAGCCCTCGACTGTGATACGACTGGCACTTGGCGGGAGGGTGTGGTCTCCTTCGAATCTGGATTGGTCTTTTGTAGATTTTGTGCATTTTGATTGGAGGTCTTATTCCGCTTCAGCCGGCGGAAAGAGTCGCGGAGGCTCTGCTTCAAGTACCGACTCCGCCGAGAGGCCCAACTCTGGCCATGGCCGGCTTCTTTCATTGCCTCGTTGTTTTGCGGCAATGTGGATACGCGTAGGATCACATTTGTCGAGTTATCCGCGGTGAATGACTGGAAGAAGGGAGCGTTTTATGTCAAGATGAAAGAATATAAAAACATTCAAAATGTATTGCCGCCAAAATGTTATGAATTTTTTCATAAAAAAAGAATTTAAAAATCCTAAAATTACTAGACATTCGACCGATTTTATCCCTTCTACGTCAGAGCCCATTTTTTTCATATAAATATTATCCGCTCTATAAATCTATCAAAAATTAGTGAATTCGTCCGATTTTTCTTGACATAAAATATCAAATTTAACAAGATACATACTCCATAAACGTCGGTCCTATTAAAGACCAGCGTGTATCCATGTATGGTTCCCACACCGATCAAGAGTCCGACCTGAGAGTTGTCAGAGAGGGTGATCGGGGAGCCGACCAGGGAGATGATAGCTCCGGGTGGCGAGATTTGAATGATCGCATTCAGATCGAGTTCCGGCGTCTTGTTCAACTCATTGTCTCCTTCATCGTCGAGGGAATCGGGATCTTTGATCTGGAGAGAGAAGGATTTACTAAAGTTCCTTCAAAATACGCCTAAAGATTATAATCTAGAATTTTCTAATTCTAATGTTGATCTGAAATTCTAAAAATTAAATCATGAATGGAAAAAGTGATTACTTTTAAGGGCCTCTGACCATTCCAATGGAAGTGGTTATTGTCCCTCTGAATGACGACCTTGAAGATGTTGTATGAGCCGATTGGCAGGGTTTTTGTTGAGAACATCCAAGAGGTCACCTAGGAAAAGAGAAAAGTTATAAAAAAAGATCCAAACATTTCGAGACCTTAAATTAATCGTAATTTTAGTAATAACTTGAAATATGGCAGTAGCGTTTCTAGAAATGAGTCCACTAACAAAATCCTGATAGGTCGAAAAGCCAATTGCAAAAGCCTCAGTGTGTACTACTATGGGCACCCCACTGTTAGAAGTAATATTTCAAGAAGAACTCAACTATTGCAATACTTTGCAATTTTTCTGGACCGCTATTTTTGTAAGAGATTTAGTATATTTAGTAAGAAAGACTCAATTTCCAAATCATAAACAGAAATGAGTCGTTGTGTAACAGCCTATCCTAAGAAATGCATGCTTCTAAATTCATATGTATACTGCATCATCTGCAGAAAACCATGGGTAAACAAGTCGCGCCAAATTCAATTAGAAATTACAAAATACAGACAGTCCCTATATATCAGCTGAGCTCTTTCATAGTTTCCCTACGAAATTTTGACCAGTAGAAAATAATGTTTGTCTGTATTTCTAGTGAGCAATAATTGATTTTGCAGTCTCGATTATATTCTTCCGATTTCGGAATTATGGAGAGGAAGATTGATAATTTCTTTCTTCCTATTTAGATCCACGAAGTGAGCATTTAGAAAGTATAAATCTCAAAGTTTTACCTATCTGGGATAGTAATTTTACCAAGTTTTGTTATTCTCCTCGGCTTCAAAGGCTGAAATTATTTGCATTTTCTTAGATTTTGAGAGAAATCTATTTAACCCTCCAACCCTTCTAGATTTAATGAAATTCAAATTATTCACGCGCTCAAATTTCAAACAGTTGTAATTTCGAAACCTACTACCTATTGAGGTGCGAAAGTGATATCATTCGAAAGCTTAAAAATCCTTAATTAGTTAATTCCTCGTCAATCTTTGCAAAAAGAGAGATTCATTTCCGTGATGACATCTCATCAGTCCATCAAATATTAGTTTGTGAATGCTTAGAAGGCCTGTAATAAAAATAGAAAAATCCTCAAAAAAGAAAAACTTTGGCCACTGTAGGGTTGGGTTCGGTCTACATAATATATAGCCCTTCATCGCAAGGTCAAAGTTTTTTAGAAAGAAATCATCTTCTAAAAACAACAATTTCTAGTCTAGAGGTATAAATGGACTTGAAGAACGTTGGGGAAAGAAAATTAAAGCATGTGGTGATTATTTCGATGAATAAAACGCTTTTGATAAAAGATTATACAATTTTTATGAATTTATCCAATATTTTTATTATTACAGTGAAAAATTTGAAGTACTGCATTAACAAACACTTCAACCATTGAAATTGACAAAGCCTAGTTTGAACTTGGAAAACGATGGAATCCTCGTTCGGAAAGCTAAATCTGCTGTCCAATATTGGATCAGAACAGGAATTTATTCGTAATTCATAGAAATTATTCGAAATCAATTCCAGCCATAAAGCAGTTTGAGTCATCTAGTTCGAAAATGTACGACTGCTACAAGAGGACTACGGCTCTCGAATTTGAAGAAGGCCCTGCTGGAGTTCAAGATTAACTCTTGAAGAGAATATCAAAGAATGATTTCAAAGCCTTTATACAAGAATGGAATTTGAAGGTTTCTTTGCTGTATGATTGTCAGCCAACCTCGGCATGAGTCGAAACAGGTTTTTCCCGTCTGAAGGACTATCTAAGAGATGACAAGTCCTTCACACCAGAGAACTTGAAACATCAAAAATTTCTTAATCAGAAAGAAAGAAGATTTTATTTACTAAAAATCTAAATATTTTCTCTAACCTTTTTCTGGTACAGCCCTATTAATGACAAATTACAACTATCTGATGGACTGATGAGATAAGTCGAAATATATATTTCCAAGAGGAAGAAACTTTGAAAAATAATTAATTTGCAATCATAAGCTTTTTGAGGAGCAATCTTAAATTTGTAGCACTGAGAATAATCAATGTAAAACTCACGACACCAGCTACAGTTCCGACTAAAAGGGTGTTATGCACCAGACTGATTTGTTTAACGCCAAGTCGGTCGTCATCGAAGAATGGATCGAAGACGCCGACTTTACGAAATGGCGGCCATGGTGTATCCTCATCGCCAGAGTCGTTGAGCTGAAAATAAAGAAAAATTAATCCTCCTTATGAAATTGGACGCTTTCTCAAGAAGATCATAAACAAGAAGGTTTTCCATAAACTTTAACGACGAAAATGAGGACTCACAATATTCATATTGTTCATATCGTTTTCAAAGTACTTGGAGGTGTTGAGGCAGAGCATGTGATTTAAGCAGCCATTCGGGCCGATTTGCCAAATGTTCACCTGGCCAGACTGGTGCCCAGTGAAGAGGAGGTCCTGGGTTTTTGACAAGTTGTTTATCTGAATATAAACAAGGGTTTACGATAGCGCGAACTTGGATCTGAATCAGGTTGCCAAAAGTGTGCAAACTTGTGATTAAGGACTATCAAAATAATTACTAGGGCAGTGAGAAATTCATCAAGATTTCTTCAAATTATAGATTTGTTCTATCAAATCTTGAAACAGTGAATATCTGCTCATGAGTAGTACGTTACGTGGTGAAGTTTAAACAACAAAATATGAAATAAGGATCAAGTTTCATAATGAACTGATCAGAATAAAAAAACTGTAGGTTAAAATTTATTTAGACTTAAAGCAAAATGAAATCTCTTCAAGTACTTAATTCCTGTTAGAAATTTTAACCAATTTTTTTCGGAAACCTGTGCAGAGAATCATGGTTTCTGATTCGTGTAGATTTCTTAATTGAGACATAAATCTAAAATAACATTTATCCAAATCCACCAAAATGTTAGATCAAATCACTGTTGGGGTAAAAATAGATTTATGCGTGTTTAAAAGAGCTTGTTTGGGATTAATCAAGGGCATTGGGGTGAGTTGGATTCATCGACGTATCTCTCAGTGTGAACGCTGGCTTGTGAAATTTTATGAAAACCTATTCTCAAAATATTCTGATGAGTATGATAAAAATTCTTGAGTTGAGATAAAATTTCCAAGAATTAAAAATTCTGAAAACACACCTGGTCCTTTTGATATTGACCATTCAGGAGATATTCGCCGCCTTGTATGGGCCAGTCCCTCTTACTCCAATTTCGAGATTCATCCCAGGTTTTCGAGTGGATTTTGAGATAATTGAGAAAGTCTGAGTTCACCTGAAAATATGACATCATTGATAAAGTGACTGGTTAAATGTCACGAATATTCCAAAATGCGAATTTTGAATCAAAATAAAATCATCTTAAGAACTACTAGCTGAACCGTTTGCACTTCGCTGCGAGGGGGGGGACCTGAGTAGGGGAAAAGGGAGGGGTTAGAGAGGGAGGGGAGAAAAGAGGGTTAAGGGTTTAAAAAGTGACTAAAAGAGGATGAGGGTGGAGAGAAAATAGGAAAGAAGTGGGAATAAAAAAGGAATTCAAAAAGATCTACAAAAGGGGTAGGAAAGTAATGAATTGTATCTTTAAAAAAAGAAACTTATGAATACAGGTTTGAGAGAAAAAAAAACCTAGTGACAAAAACATTAGAGACAACCGAACATACATCTTCATAAATATTTAGTAATTAAAGACCAATTGATAGTGGTAGATATGATGGTGTACTAAAAATACAAAGAAAATATTTTATTAGCTTAAAATCAGAATCGAAAAATAAGCGTCGCTAATTTACATTTTACTCTAAAGCCGATAGGCGCTGTCGGCGGAAATTGTGGGAAATATAAAATAAAAAGTTGCCACTTTATCTAATTAGAAAAACATTCGGCAAATTCAGTGAATTTAGTCAAATTGGCCTGTATCCGCAAAAATGAGATTTCATAATTTTTACAAATCATACCATGTTATTAACCACATTCTACATCGTCTCACAAAAAAAATTGAATCAATCCGATAGTGACAAATGCCTCTATCACGAATCGAAAAAATTATTTTCTATAGAAAAGCATATACAGAATCTTTTAGGAATTGAAAAATACTCAAAATTCCGTATCTCCTAGACATTTACAGACAATGGGATTATGATTTTTTCCGTGTATGTAACATCACGAATAATAAAGGCACTTGGTAGCTCTCATGAGTAGTTTCAAAGCAGTCAAGCTTCAAGATATACCTCTTTTCAAAACAAACTTTTGTAAGACTCTTGAACTTTTCCAACTATTGATAGAAATAATCCAAAACTCAGCCTCTGTGTTTAGCAAGAAATGATGTGGACAATTGAAATTTAAAAAACCCGAGGATAATTAATATACAAAGAAATCTGATCAATAAATGTCTCTAGTAAACACTGAATTAACATGATTTATAGAGATTGCTAATTTATTTTCGCATTAAACACAACTCATACAGAGTGTGTGTGAGTTGGCTCAAGAGAAAAAGGATACATTTGCAAGAGAAAAAGTTCAGATTGATGTAATATTAATACTTCAGCGTGTTCTGTTTGTAGATTGAGATCGCACACAAAGCGTTCTTTGGTTGATGATTAGAGTTGTCTGTATGATCTTTACACCAAAAAAGCCTTTGATGTGGCCTATAGCTAATTTTCTAGACAGTGGCACCAGATTTTTTATTACTGGCGCAGCCAAATGACAAAGAGTAATTGCTTTAAATTCGACAAGCTGGTAACCAATTAAAAATCAAATAAAATATAAGATGTCATTAGGGAAGATGGAGGCTTTACCACAAAAAGCTACAGGAAAGAAGCCGTTCCTTCTCAATTCCTGCCCTACTACAGTTTCGCCCCAATGAGCGTCAAAAGGAACCTGGTCTATAATGAGTTCATGAAGATAGAGGCCATGGTCAGTGACGTTCACAAGAAGGGTATGAAAGATGAGACGTGGAGAGCGAAAATAAAGCTTGTTTACTGTTATTGCTTTTCTCCTCAAAACCACAATCATGATTCATGATAAAATCATAAAATGTATTTTTCTGGATCAAATAACAAGTTTTCAAGATATATATCAAAGCAATTTAGGCTTACAGTCTAGGCCTGGCAGCTGTTAAATAAAAATGAAAGCCTTTTCATTACAGAATAGATACAGATACTTGGATAATATCAATTGCGAGCCCAAATCTTCTTCAATTGAATGAAATTTTTCAAGGATGTCATATTTTATAACCAATAGAAAGCATTTATCGAGAGAAAATGCACAAAAAATTTATATTCTAAATATTAAAGGTTTTTTATGATATAATTGAGAATTTAAACTAAATGTTATCAGTAGGGCACTGAGAAAATATGCTCTATTCTGAGCATATATTCTGAGAAAAATATTCTTTTATTCTGGAAATATTAGGCTGATTCATCTCAACTTGCACTGCTGACATTATTTTCACTTTTTTCGATTCCATATTCAAATTAATCAACTTTATGCTCGTTTTAACCATTTGCTCGTTATTTCCCTTATATAGTGAAATATTTAACGCTGTTTGAAATGGTAATATTTGCTAGATATTTCCCATTCGAATTCTTATTCAAAAATACGATTGAAAAATGTCTGATATTCAGATATTTGTCAAGTTGTGTTTTTTTAGGTAAAGAGTCGACACTGCAAGCTTTTAAAGTTACAATGGATATATTCGGCGGACAGAGCATCTCAAGGAGTACCATATTCAGCAGGTAAAGAAATTTCAAGAGTGGAGATTTAACCCTTAAGAAGAAAGAAAGAATTGCATAAATGGACTCAAAGAATGTTAGAGAATGGTTGTTATTTCGATCTATAAAGTCTTATATTTTGAAATTTATTTCAATTTTAATGTTGATGAATCAACCTAATAATAATATTTTTTACCAGAAATATGCTTTAATATGCATAGCATAATAATCTAAATTCATTCATCTCTACATTCTCAATAATATGCTACAAAGTAGCATTGCTACATGTTTTTTGACAATAAACATGCTGAGATATGCTTTTCTAACTCCTAAACCAAGATAGCTAGAGTATTCAACCAGAGTAGATAGATTTAAAGCGCACGAAAGATAGAAATAGCTTCAGAATTACTTCTTGATCATATAATTGAGCAATCTAAAGCGATTCCTCGTGATCTTATTTCAAAAAGCAGTGCCCTATTAAACACTAAACTGATTCATTTTATTTTCACAGAAATCTCAACGCAACTATGGAAGGATACTTTTGGGAAGCTAATTTTAAAAATATCGAAATTCTTTAATTAGAATTTTAAAATCTAAACAGAAAAATATTACTCTGGAGAAGATAACGTTAACTTTCACACGAGTTTTAAAGGGACAGAAATGTGACAGTCACATACTCAACGTTGAATTTACAACAAAATAAAAATGGTCTTGATTTTATTTATTTCAAATTATTCATTCGTTAAATG
This sequence comes from Gyrodactylus salaris, assembly GCA_000715275.1. Classification (NCBI taxonomy): domain Eukaryota; kingdom Metazoa; phylum Platyhelminthes; class Monogenea; order Gyrodactylidea; family Gyrodactylidae; genus Gyrodactylus; species Gyrodactylus salaris. The sequence continues at coordinate 21,221 of JJOG01006047.1, forward strand.
ATTCATAACTTGATCAGATATTTAGCTACAAATCTGTAACGAAAGAGATTTTTCTTGCAATTCAATTATATTAAGGCCATTGAACATTCATTCATTTCCAAGCATTGAGCATTTTTCGTGAACTTAGAGCATTTAACCATTTTTATAATCATTTGAAGTAATAGTGATATTGGTAAAATGTATATTTTATTCTTTTAAAACTTGAGAAATATCAATCGAAAGAATATCTATGCCTTTTGCAGTCCAAATTAGAACTCTTCAAAACCAAAAGCTAACTTATCAAATTCAAATTAGCATTGAAGGATCTCAAATTCATGCTGCAATTATTGAAATTCAAATAGATAGAAAACCCTTGCTGATTTTCTATCGGATTTTTCATCCCTTCTTGAAAATTAAATAAAAAAATTAAAAGTCAAATGGAGAGAACAAATATAAAAATGAATTTCAAATCATAATTTTCCAAAATCAACATGGAAATAATCAATTTAAAGTTTACAGAGATTTAAAAATCAAATCATGAAATTCAAAATCATTATGAATAATATCAAATTCAAAGTTGTTTTAGAGAAAATCATTATGAACATACTAGAATTCAAATTATAATCACTGGAAGGGATAAAGATTCGGTAGCCTGATATTTTAAACTAAAACTTCAGACCTATTTTTCAATAGACTCACATCTTGTGCCAAATACGTGGAGGTAATCGGCGAGGTCTGCAGACAATTGAGATATGGTAGCTTGAACAACGGCCATCCGTCGGTCTCCAGGTCAATGAGAAGCATTTCCGCTTCGCACAGCAGCAAGAGGGCCTCTATTGGCCCGTGCACCGGCCCAATTGGGCAGGCGTCGATCAGCTTACTTGTCAACTCGAAGCAGACATGCTCGGGAGCGTCTGGGTCGAAGACCTGCACGGGCGGCATCGACCTGATCATCGCTGACATTTGATTGTGATTAGCGTCGAGCAGGCCGTCGTTCGCCCTACGATGGACGTCCATCATGTTGTTCTTTGTGGCATTATCGATGGTGCTGCCGCGTAACAAGCTGATCGTATTCTTGTCCTTGTAGGTGGAGCTGGGCATGCCGCCAATGAGTGCAGTTATCCCTCCTCTATGAAAAAGCGGACGTTTTAGATTCCTTCTTTGTTAATAATCACTCTTCAAGTCTGAAAAATAATCATTTCTCAACCCTAGTCAGGAATCACAAATTCACGTATCAATGGAGGTGTGATGAGCCCATTTCAATATACTGTATAATATACAGCGTATAAAGATCTAAAAATCCCAATTTTTGTCTTTTGATAACTCTAAGAATAATTCAGATAATACCCTGAAAAATACTCAGAAAAGTTATTCACTCAGAGAACGTAATTGAAAATAACTCTTCGAACGAAAACACCAGTCAGGGTAGAAACCAAAACCTGTATATGAGACTCAACTACATAGGTGATGGTTTCAGTCAAGATATTAAGAGAAGTCTGAATGGTCTCATACAACAAAATTATGACAGAACAAGATTAAGAATCATATTCAAGACTAGACTACTTTTCAATCTTATCAACAAAGACTAACTAAGCACTGAAGGGAACAGCAATCTAGGATACATTTTCACAGGGGAATGTGGATCTACCTACATTGGTCATACTACAAGAACGCTATCAATCAGAATGAAAGAACATGACAGCAGACCTGGATCTTCGATTTTCCAACAAATATCAGAATGCGAGACATGTAGAATAGGTGGCATAAGGTCAAAGTTCCGTATCTTTAACAGAAACTCCAGCATTGACCTGCTCAATCTGAGAATAATGGAAAAGTTCTACATCATGAGGTACACCAACTCTTTGTAAACAAGTGAACCTCATGCATTCTTCGGGATTAAGATGGCCAGGATGAAAGCTTTTT
>KL567180.1:0-31903 GCA_000715275.1 Gyrodactylus salaris
TCAAGAAAAAAGAAGAGCAGTATCTAAGAGATTAGGGTTCAACTAGTCTATAATTAATTTCTCATCGTAATCAGAAGCACTTCGTCGTTAAGAAAAAGTCATGTTTTCATTTTTCATGATTTTTGGCCCCTCAATAATAATTTTGCAAAAGTAAAACAACAATTGATTAGATTGAGATCTGATTTACAATATAAGAAATAGAAGAAAATAGAAAGAAATATGGGAATATCAAAATGATTTGATTAAAGTTTCCGTGTCACTGTTTAACTTGATTTTAAGGACTATCGAGTCAAGTATATTCATTTTTTTTAAGGACTGGCTCATAACAACTTCACACAACCAAGGATTCCTTCTGGTACTACCTAAACACTAAGTGCAGACGCGTTTCGTCCTTGTGGGACTCATCAGTACACTGCCGGTGCCGGTATTCGAACCCAGGCCTTTATATCATGCCCCTGGTTTTGGGTGCAAGTACTCTATTGCCTGAGCCATCCCGGTGGTAGTCGGTTTTAAGTCAGAAACGATGGAGCGATTCATTGATATAGTCAGAATGGGTATTTTAGTAAGCGATTATCCACCGTTATGGTTTTTATACTGATAATAGTTGATGACTACTCGAAAGTAGTTTGGTGGGTCGCCCGGCACTGGCAGTGTACTGATGAGTCCCACAAGGACGAAACGCGTCTGCACTTGGTGTTTAGGTAGTACGGGGATCTACGATCCAGAAGGAATCCTTGGTTGTGTGAAGTTTTTATGAGTCAATCCTTAAAAATATATTCATTTTCTACAATAAAATCATGTTTTGAATTAAACTCTTCTTAAAAATATCCATTTTTGGATTATAAAAATACTTTAGTAAGAAATAAAGAACATTTAGGATTATATCGTGTTCCAGTAGACTTCAAAGTAAAAAATTGCCTAATTTATGTAACTTAATTTAAGATCTTGTTACTTTTATTGCCTATATAGAAAGAAAAAATTGTCACGCTGTGTAATTCTTAGGCCTCCTAGGCCCAAGCATCGAAAAACTCAGAAAATTCAGAAGACATTCTTCAAAAATATTTTCTTCTTTAAAAGTCACGAGAAAAGTAAGGAAACAAATTGAACAATTCCGAATGTGAATTAGAAAATTTAAATTCGTAAAATAACAATAACGTCTTGAATGCACTTGTTTCTATCAAATGTCTTAGAAAATAATTTTTGCATTTCTTATTTTTCACACCTTTACTCTGATAACCTTCACTTTGGTGTTTATGAAAATTGTAAAGAGATTTTTTAGCTATATCACTGAAGCTACCCAAAAAATCCATTTAGAATTTATTTTGTTTTTCACACACAACGCAACCATACCTTTGTCAAAAAGGCTTGTTTAATGGGATATATATATTTGGAACCTTACTTCACTAGTCTCGGTTGAAACGTCAGGAAAATGTAGTCCATTTATAGCCCATTTTGTTGCCAAATAGTCCAATTCCAAAATCTTATCTTAACATCATACGTTTTTTCTCTCTTTTTAATGCTTTCTACAGCAGATCTGATTCAGGAAAAAAAGTCCATTGGGTAGCCCTATTTATCACTAATATTTTCAAAAATTCATAGAATCTCATCTATTCACTAAATCTTTTTATGATGGATCACCTATTAAGATATTAAGAAGGAGAGATATTAAGAATAGATTTCCTCTCTAGAGAGACTCTGGTGAACGGGAGATTTTTCTGCAGTTTAATTGAATTTTTTAACTTTCTAAAAATACTATTTTCCCCTGAAAAGTCTTGAAATAGGTTTGGAAATGCATTGGAATTGTTTCAAATAAAAGGAAAATATGTGGCCCTTTAAATCTTAGATTGGGGAAATTAATAATCTAAGGGAAAATATTGATGTACATCGCGAAAGAATTCAAAGTTTTAGGAGAAGCAAATATATCTTTCTACCAATATCACAAGTACTTCAAATTTATATAATAAGGTTTCGTCGAAGGAAATATTTATTTCGACTCATCTCACCAGTCCTTCAAAATAGTTATTACAAAGTTTCAGAAAATCTTCAAAAGATTTCTCAAGGATTGTAAAATTGATTATAAAGGGGTGGAAAAAGTCTGAACATTTTGTTTTTTGATCTTAAAATTCAAATCAAGTATGATATACAAACTTTCAATGAATGGTCATGTTCTCAAGTTATTCTGCTTGTATGTGAAAATTATCTCATCTTACTGAAATTTTTCTATTTCCCACAATCTGAGTTTTAGTAATAAATTACTGATTACGCAAACGATCAAAAAAACTGAACACTTGAAAAAAACAGAATTTAGTAATCGATTTTATCACCCTTTTCTATTCACATCAACAATACCCTGCCTAGGCCTACCAGAAAAGTGCAAAAATAATTTGAAAAAGTGCATTTATTGCCAAATATTATCAATTTGAGTTTAAAATGTGTGATGTATCAAATGCTCTTCTTTGAGAAAATCAGCAACGCATCTACTCATGGTTTGGGGATTCGAAAGTGATTCAGAAATATTTATTAATCACAACTTTGACAATTCAGTAATTTTGATTTGTCAGATTGCTCATTTAATTAACCTGGTTAAATTAATTTTTTTATAATAGAGCATATTGAAAAATTAGAGCGGTCGATTGAAAAATTTGCACCACTCCTTGATAACTAATACATTTTTCCGTCAAAAAATACGGTTTTTATACTAATTAGTAATTACATAGAAATTTTGAAAATTATTAAAAATGCAAAAAATTTCATTCTTGAGCGAAAAAAAGAAGTGCATCTGGTAGCCCTATTGCTACCAAATGTACTCCACTGTCGCAACACTTCGATTTCGAGTTCTTGGCCATTGTAAAGTTAGGGTGTTTACTACACACTGTGTTGTTCAGTTGTTTGCATAGGTGAACATTTTCTTTCATTGTGAGATCTAATCTCATCATAGGGATTTCTTGATATTTTGACAGTTCAACTGTACATGTTTGACTGCGTTGAAAGATTGCCGAGTCATTTCATCTCATGAGCTCCTTGATCTTTTTGAGTTGCTTCCTGTTTGTTCAATAAATGTTTATGCACAATCTTTATGAATAAGATTGAATAGCCCTTTTGTTTTGAAAACGACTCTCGAATAAGATTACTCATTCTTTACAGAACCATTTAAAGTTGGCTAACATAGTTAGCGTTCCTTCTTCTGTGTCTTGTTCTCTCGGCTCATTGAATTTTCTTAGTATTCTGTCCAGATATCCATTTTCTTCTAAAATATGCCTCTAGTTTCTCAGCCTGTCTCGAATCTATCCTTGGCTGACTATCCTATCGTTTTTTTGAGAATTTTTCATAATCAAGATTAGACCGAATCTTTGCATACAACTAAATTCACGCCCTACCTTGTCAATATGAGAGCTTTTCCTTTCGAAGATTTCTTTTTCTTCCTATTCAGTTTTATCAAGGCCATTGATCAATGAACATTTTTTAAGACCATTGACAATTTTTAACAATTAAACATTTGAAGTCTTGGTAGAAATATTTGCTTCTTTTGAAACTTAGGGAATACTTTTTTTTTCTTCAGAAAAATCGTATTCCAAAACTTTTATTCTCACAGCTACTCAGTTTCAGACAAGACTTTTCAAAATTTTCTCATCAAATTATATTAAAAATAGCTCTAATTGCTGCCAGATTTTCTTTATCAAATATCCATGTTATTCAAACTATGTTAAATCATTTTTCAAATGATTGATAGAGTTTTATCCATGAAAGCATTAATTCCGTTATTAAATCATTTTCATGTCTAGAATTTGAAGTTATTATATTTAAAGACTGTAGTGTATTTGCGTAAAAAGTGGCTGCTCCTTCTTGTATAATACGAGCAGGATGTGAATTAAACACATTTAGTCTCAAGTTTTCCTCATTAATCATCTGTGAAGGAAGGGGAATTTCCATAAGGATTACAATCATCCAAATAATTAGGTTTATTTAATCAAGAATGAAATGATAATTTAACACTTGTGATCAAAATATCGCAGATTATAATTAATTATTTTCCGGATAGAAAAATTAATTTAATCAATCATTTATATTGTTGATCAGCAGGGCTACCCAAATTAGTCTTTCGAAAAAATACTTGCGTCAGTTTTTGAGCCTCAGAAAAGTCTGGATTAAGATTATTATTCAAAATACAATAGTTTTAAGAGTTTGCTTTAGAAAATAGTTTGCTTTACAGAAGCTTCTCTCTCTTGCGGAAGAGTTGGGTTTAAATTTCATCAGGATTGAGTATACTAGCTTCTAAGAAAATTCTGACTGATTTTTGATATATAGTTGTATCAAGTCTGAGTTGTTTAAAGATCTCATAACTGTCAGATGATATATGTTTCATTGAGAAAATATGCTGGCCAATACAGCGCTTTGGATCTGCTTTGAATACCGAGTAGAAAATGGTGCCATAGAAGTTATTGCCTTTTTGAGGCTCGAGAAGACTGAAACGAAACTAAAGGGTTTTAAAAATTGTGGAGGGTAACATGTATTGATGTTAATTAGGCCTGTAATACAGACCTTGTAAATCTGTTTTTTTACCGCTGCTATTGACTGTCTTTTGAAACCAAAATAACTCATCAAAATAGCCCATTAGCAGTCCGTGATAGCAACAAATACACCAAACAGTTATAATTTCTAAAATAGTACCCCTTAGTATAAATATCACATTTTCTTGCATTTAAATTTTTTTCAGTGGGGTTATGTGATGAAATAGCTCATGTTACAATGTACACAAATGTACTTTGGTCTTGTCTGACTTGTCGTATCTTGCATGCTTATTGAATAAAAAATATTTGAATCTTAATCTAAAATAAAATTCTCTTAACTCATGTTTTGGGCTACACACTTTTAGTACATAAAATAAATTCATAATACATTTTTTTCTCAATTCTTGTACCTTTTGATCAAAATAAGTAATACATTTTAAGAACGTTTTCTATTTTGAAAACCCATAAATGTAGATGATACAATATACAGTGTTTTTTACTATTATTCACGTTGAAATTTCTCCGATTTGTTCAAATTGCTACAATTTTCGTTGCTATGCTTTAGAAACACACCACAGGCACTACCAAAAGATTATCATGACTTTTTTTCAACAATCTTAACTTTTTGTTATATAATCTCATTTTTGTAACCGAATAGTGTTCATTTATTCTCAAATCAACTGTTGTTTCTATACACCAACTCATAGATATTCATGTTTGTTTGTGTTTTTCATCAAGCTTTTTAATGTAAAATTGTTAGTAGCATATTAATATATTTCATATATTAAAAAGTTGGTACATTTTTCTCAAAATAATACTTTTAAGTTCAGCTTTTGGACCGGGGGTCCTAGGACAAATTTGAGCATATTTTTGTGTTTATCTCATGAAATATACCTCGCAGAAAAAAATACTCTCAGCACTTTGTGTAGCCCTACAATGTTCATTCATGTTTAAGAAATTGTAGATTATTCTGAGACTTGAGAATATTGTTGAACTCAATTTTCTCTTTAATTTCGATAGTTGGATTTTCATCTTAATGACACGTTGCCAAATTACTAGACTCAATGTAATCCTCTAGCTTAAAAGAAGTAGTTTACTAAAATATCTAATGACGAAGAAATTAATAATTAGCAGACAAAAGAGGCTCTGGATGAATGAATTTCCTCCACCAACGGAATCTTTTGATTGGGGAGGGCAAATATCTAGTGAAATAAAATATTCTCTGATGGAAACTTCTTTGATAAGAAAAGCATTGATTGAGAAGAACCACTCTAATACCTTTTAGTAGTACTAACTAGTCTCGATGACGCTCCACTCGATAATTAAGCACTGAAATAAAATTTTAATCTTTCTTCCATTGTACGTCAGAACAGAATTGAGCCTCATCAGTTCCAAGAAAATATGCTTTATTTTGAGAATAATATCTTTTTTTTGCAAGAAATATCCTCTTAATATGTATTCATAATCGTATTCTCGTTGAGTGTGATTGAAATAAACTTATATAGAACACATTTCTATATTTGACCTCGGGAAAAATAGGTTGATCAATAGTAATGAGTAGAGCACTCCTTTTTAAAATTAGGTCACGAGGAATCGCTTTAGATTTCTCAATTATATTATGAAGAACTAATTCTGAGGCTATTTCTATATTTCGTGCGCTTTAAATCTATCTACTATGCTCGAAACTCTGATATCTTAAAAATCCATATAAAAATAAATTAAAATGGCCGCCATAGATTTTCTTGCTTTTAAAAGGCTACTGAATGGAAATGACAATGTATTCTGTTCAAGCAAACTATTACGCTCCTAAAGATGATCAGATTGTTTGAAAAATATTCTCCGTTTAGATTTCGAAATTCTAGCTAATTTTTACCTAGATATCGCACATCATTCACATCTTCCTAACAAAAGGCTTTTAATTGAGAAAGTTTCTTCTGAAGGATGGCATTTTTCATGTAGATCCCAAATATTACTCCTATCTCTCACAGAATCTTATATCGAGAAGATCCCAATTTGAGTTTTGGCGCAAGTTCAAATTAATTTGAATTTGATTTTCATACACAAATTATTTTGGCCTGTTTCCAACACCTAGAATAAGTATTCAATACACAGTTCCTCGGGAAATCATGTCTAGATTACGATTGTACCCGATCTAAAAGAGGTAAAATCAAAAAGCAGTGTTCTAGTAATGAGGGACTCCCAATCGACGGAAAAGGGACACTTGTAACATGGGTGTTTTTTTGACGTTTCCGCAACATTCACATCGTATTCATTTTTCGATATCATTGAATGAAATAGAAAAACCCGCTTATAATTCGACTAACGATTATTTTTTATTTAATACAAGGATTTTGTCCGCCATAATGGATTTTTAGTGAAACTCCTTCTACAAAAGGCTATGAGGGGAAAGATAAATTTTGGTTTTTATTTTTCCCACATAAATCAGCAGACTTCAACTAGTGAATGTAGGTTTATCCATCACGGGTAACACTAATATGCTAGAATATGCTTACCTATCTTCTAATCTAAGAAGTCTATAGCAATTACTTTCATCTTGATACAGCATAAACAAAATACGCTCTTTGGGTGCTCATCAAGTACTCCTGATCTAATCAACATCTCATTCTTTGAGTAATAATATGATATTATGTTATCATCTCCACACTAATTTCACAGAGCAGCATGAGATATATATTCAAAAGTAGTTCTCTAACTTGTCTTACTTTGAAATTAATAATGATCCCCTTTTTTGATAATCTTTCCTCATCTTTTTAGAGTTGTGGAATTCATTCTTCTATTAATAGTTATCCGATTAAATCTCTCTTCTTTTCAAACCAGCTTATCTAACATTTCAGATATGAACGTTGGGACTAGGGGGAAAGGAATTCCAGTTCATGAGAAGCCGGTAACCATAATTTGGGGATGTTGATGATTTTGAAATGAGGGTGAAAGTGTACAAATTCCCGTTAGTGCCAAAACACTGTCTGTATCCAGGTATTCGAAAATAATGTATAAATCTATGTTAAACTCGCTCATTGGTTCATGCCGAGTTGCTGATTTTTTTTATTAAAGTCCTTGAGAATATATTCGAGGATGAAGATATTTTATCTCTCTTCTCAAAAGTTCATATTTTCTGTCTATTCTTTTAGGCTTTGATGTGCAAAGCCAAGTGAAAAATGCATGTCCCTCATAAAAATTATAATTTCTTTTCATTTAAACGCTTTCTTATTAGAAGTGCATAAAATATGCTATTTTTGTTTATAGGCAACATAATGACGCTTTCGTATATATATTGTAAATTGCAAGAAAATGTTATATTTATAATAAGGTGTCGGGGTACTCGAGCCTTAAAAGGGCAATAACTTCTATGGCACCATTTTCTACTCGGTATTCGAAGCAGATCGAAAGCGCATATTTTCTCAATGAAACATATATCATCTGACAGTTATGAGATCTTTAAACAACTCAGACATGATACAACTATATATCAAGAATATAATCAGTCAGAATTTTCTTAGAAGCTAGTATACTCAATCCTGATGAAATTTAAACCCAACTCTTCCGCAAGAGAGAGAAGCTTCTCATAAGCATCTTTCTTTTTGAATAATAGAAAAAGATTTTCTAAAGAAAACTATTAAAACTATTGTATTTTGAATAATTATCTCAATTTAGATTGATTAAAATATTAAAACTTCCCGATAATTTAGGCTTGATATAACCTCACTCATTGCTCGTTAAATTAAAAGGATTGACGGGAAATGTATTCTTCATGTTTCAATCTATAATTCATTATTTTCAAAATGTTGCCTTGCTCATGATTTTTTTCAACTCGCGGGAGAAGTTATAGTAATAAATGACTGCAGACTTTTATAAAACGAATGACCCAATACAGTCAATATCTATTTGAAACAAATTATAAATCAAATGCTTTCCTTTTCCCGAATGCGATTAAATTTTTTTCCAATATGAATATTCTAAAATTATCTGGGATCTCAAACCAACACTCTCAAGAAAGCTATCTAATCGATTTTGCACATTTGAAATTTTGAGTTTCTCGTTACAGTGAGAAATTTTAGTAAGACATCTTCTTTGTCCCTGATTACTTGCTTGCGTGAGTCTTGTCTCATGTTAGTTGTCCAGCTTACACGCTATCCAATCAGTCCTCGTAACATGGCTTTGATTGGTCAATTTTTTCGATAAACTTGAAATTACTGGGTAGTTATTCTAATTCAGAAAGAATGTGCAAGATATTATTTATAGCAAAAATTTCAATTCATTCAAATCATTTCGTGATTCTTCCATTTAATAATTAATTTTTTTTCATCAGTCACTGAAAAGCATTCAATTAATAAATATCATGTCACATCTGATCAGATTATCTCTTTTTCAAACGTAATCTTTCTTTGAGATCTGTGAAAGAGCTCAGCATATTTCCAGTGCTCTATTTCTTCAAAATTATTCTCTATTTCTATAAAATCAAAGGACTGGAAAATAGGATTATACCCCCCAAAATGTTATTATCAAATGCTGTAATCTAACTTATTGACTAGTATCGAAGTCGTCTCGGACCCTATAGACTCTAAACTAAGGTTCATTCATGTCTTGGAGTCGATTAAAAATCTACTGCAGCAAATAGAAAATTAGTAAAATACTAGAATGTACATGTATTTCAGTAGAGATTCGCTTAGAGGTTCATTTTCTCTTGAATGAACGAATTTATCAGTCTTTCAACTTTCAATGGAAAGTTATTTCTCCGGAAATTTGGAAACTTTTCACAGCATGATTGATCGTTGGGAACATGAAATTGACAAAAATAAAGACTACAGTAGTTATCAGCTCTCTTATGATTTCAATGAGATCTATTGAATATAATTCTACTAATACGATCATCATAAATGTTGTTTATTTCAAGAATAGTCTTGTTAGAGAAAAAATGTTAGATGAAAATTTTAGTTACTCAAAGTAGAATGTAATCCTAAACGAATATTTAAATTCACAATTACAAAGGAAATACAATTTAAAAAAAATATTCTCTCTGCTTGAATCTTGGATATCTGAATTATTTTTCAATATCTAATCTTGAGACGTGGCTCTTATATTCTTGTGAATTGTTATAGGCCAGTTGTTCAGGATTCTCTAGATTTTGCTGCATATTTTTAGAACGACTTATTATTCTGTCTTCCCAAGGTTTCCTAATTTTTGCAGCCTACAAATTAATTTTTTAATATCTTGAAACTATTCTAAAATGATTCTCTTATTGCAATTATAAATTGTTAAAGACTTGATTTCTTCCTTTTAACTTGGTACAATAATTTCAATAGTTATGACTAGGGTTACCCAATCAACTAATATGGACTTTTATTCATTTTGAGTTTTTGCAAATTAGATTCCTAAAAGATTTAGAGGTAAAAAGTTTTAGAGATAGACTTTTTGCTATTTTTCCCCCCTCTCAAATGACTTTTTTGAAGCTATTTATGATTCACAGTACTGTAGGCCTTGAAATGATAATTTAGATACAACGCATCAAACTTTGAATTTCTGTTTGTTTAAATGGTTTATGAAAATTTCTTTCTTTCATAAAAGTACACCTTTAAAAGGTACAGTCTGAGAAGATTAGCTATGTATCCTATACGATTGAGTATTGACAACGGTACTATATTTCTTCATATTAGAAGACTATAAAAAATCCCCCATGAGACTAATTTTGAGGATTAAAATTTCAAAATACGCGAAATCTTCATTTTTAACTAAAGTTTGTTAAATCTTCAGAATTGAGCTTCACAGCAGAGTCTAACTCTCTTCGGGTTCACATGAGGGGTTATAATGGGGAAGAAGGGTTTGAAACTAAACTTAAAAAGTAAATTATTTTCAAGTAGGGGTTCTGGTATCGAACCCACGGCATATGAGATATCCTATATAAGACTTGGGAAACATTCCTCAACGCCATGATATCATATTTGTCAAAAAGCTTATGAATCGTGCAATATACCAAGATTTTCGATGAATATTCATTCATTCTAGAGTAACAAGTGATAAAAATTAGGAAAACTTTTAGTGTCATGACCAAAGGTTCTCAGCTATAAGAGAATTAGTTAGAATGAAAATTAGTAACGACGGCTTGCAATACGTACCAAATGCAGATGTATTCGAAGTTAATTTGAATGTAGAAAAAAAACAGAAGTGACAATTCATGATACTTCATGCAAGAAATATGCACAAGGCAATGCATGTAAATGAAAACTGAATCAAATATTATTGTCTTTGTTAGGTTTTCAGGTTGGGTCGAGGTAAATTTCAGTACCAGGTTGCCAATTCGCGCTAAATTTTTCCTCTTAACTGCGACCTTGAATCCTCTCATCCCGAGTTCTTAATTCCCCACGAAATAAGTTTCATAAGTTTTTGGGATTTGAAAAAAAATATTCTCTATTCTTTTCTTGAAAAATAATTCTCAAATTTTATTCTCTTCTCGCAGCCCTGATTATAATAATTATTAGTCTTGATTGTTCCTGGTATTTTTTTTTAACGCACTCAGTGAATTCACTCAATACTAGATGTAGTCTTCCAATGTAACTTTAATTAAGTATTAACACAAGTGCTAAGCATAACTTTTAGTAATTATGTTAATTTTCTTCAAAAATGCATGCATGTTAATTTTCACGCATTTAAACATAAAAGGGTTCTCTAATTATCATTCTAAAATGATTTTATATTTTACACTCTCAGACTTCTTCGAAAGATCTTTGACTTGATGCACACTTCCTTTTAGGTACCTCATATTAGTCACTACTAGGAATTGAGTCGAAAACACTAAACAATTACTCCAGATTAATTGTTATAGCTGGGGCTAAAATGGATTTTTTCTGAATCAGGTCTGCTCTCGAAAGCTTAAAAAAGAGAAAGGAATTCCTAGGGTGTTAGGATAAGATTTTAGAAATGAACTTTTTGGTCAATTTGGCAACAGTCATACAATTGGTGTAACTTATGCAACAATATTAGGCTATATCCGTTTATACAGGATAAGAATAGACTTCATTTTGGAGCTTTTATTTCCTGAAAGTTTGCTCTCAAAGTGAGTTTAAATTGTGTTTTTTCAAAAAGTAGTGGTCTAACGAACATGATTGTACTGTAATATGTTCACTGTAAATAATTGATGGAACTGAGTCTACCATTCTTTTTGTGTAATATTTTCCCCTTAGATATCCTACCCCTATTTCTATTAACATGCAAAATCTCGAATCGATTTGACCTCAAAAGTACAAAATTACGTCATCCAAAGATTTTTCAAAATTTCAAAATTAATCTGTAAGAAAAATATTTCTTTTTATAAAGTTATGCAAGAAAATAATTTTTTGTTTAAAGGAACGACCATTGACCAACAATTTGGGATTGGGTTTGAATTTCAAAAGAACCAAAGACACATTTGACTATTAGATATTATTATAATAATTTAATAAATCTGAAATCCAAAACATTCTAAATCATATCAGAAATTTCCAATTCGTACACATTCGTGTTTGAAGGGTGAATGACCCCCACTTCTCAAGTGACTCACAGAAATAAAATAAATATTTGCACAGCACGTCCTTTTTGCGGTTGTTTAGGACAAGTCCTAATCATAAGATTAATTTTTTTCAATTATATTTTCCATCATTGAGCAAAATAAATATTATTTAACACATGATTGCATTTAATGGGTAATTATTAATCTTTTCTGTCTCCCTATTATAATGTTATATCCCACTCTTATTCATAGGCACAATTCATACATTTATTTGTCAGCTTTCTTTCTCATGTCAGGAGCAGTAAATCTCAAGATTTTCCTTCCTCCTTTTATATTAATGAGAAGGAAAAATTACTGATCGTTATCTGTACTGTTTGGGGATTGATTTCTACCTTGTAAATTAACTGAAAGAAATATCTTTAATTTCTCTCAAATAGTGCACTCAGTCTAATTTTCAGAGAAGATAATTCACTACTCTTGAATGATAAATAGCAAAGTCTCTTCCCTTGGTAAATCATTTATTCACAAACTACTCTCTAGCATATAAACCAAGGTAAACCCCTTGGGACACTGGTGTCCCGTTAAGAAAAATTTGAAAATACTACAAGAAAAATGCATCCATAAAACTCAAAATTTATCACATTTCATATACAAAGGAATGAGCTTTTGATTGGTGTAATTATTTTCTCTTAATTATCTCTAGTTATAATTATACAAGTGTTCAAAGCTTTGCTATCAACAGAAATGTCATTTTAATCATCCAAATATTAATTTTCTAAAATCTTAAAACCAATGTATCTTTGACATAATATATCCAAATTGCCCCAAATTTTCTTTTGATTTGAAGATAGTCATCCTAAGATTACTACAAAGTTGAGAATATTTCAAAATAACGTACTGTTCTCCGAAAAAAAAAACAAGTTAACCCTCGCGCTACAAGTAGAAAAACTTACGAGTATGTCAAATGTGGGTACTTGGAAATTGAATAAAAATCTGAAATTTGTGGCAATATTTATTCACAGTTTTTACACAAAACTAACGAATGCTCTTTTCAACATTTATTATTACACTTTGGCAAGTGAGCCTATTTTTGCGATCTTTTGTTTACGGACAAAGCTTGCATCTTCCAATCTTCTGTGTGTCTATCTTTTGCTTCTTGAAATTTGGTTCGAAATTATCCCAATCAAATTCGTTTGATTTTTTCATTAGCGAATCGATAAAGCTTTCAGAAAGTCTCTTTGTGCTTATTTTATGACTAGAACAGACCATTTTTGAGTATAAAGAACAAAGGCATTCACAGCTGATTATATCGTGTAATACTAAGCTTTCAAGGGTTTACAATCTAAAGTTGGGGCCCAAGTGCTTTGAGGTCGAGAAAATAACAAGACACGTTGGAAAATACAGTTTCTATATATACTATATCCAAGACTCTCAATCCTAGAATTGAGTTGACTCTTCTTGGTGTGCAACTTCTCAAAGTTTAGATTGCTAAAAATGCAGTCGCTTACAAGTATTATTATCCTTCAAACAGCGTTCGGTCGAGATCCTCAAATTTCGAAACATTGGGATCATAAAATCAACAAAATAAGGATTATAATATCGCCAAGAAATATTCTCTAAATTTACATTAATTAATTTTTCCAAATTAAAAGTATCTACACAAGCTTTCTCCAATAGAGTCCATCTTTTTTATTGAAAATTATAAATTCTTCTTCTTTATCCCTTTTAGCTTCTGAGAACACATTCTGCTCACACGCATTAACTGTCAGTCAAAGAATGAAAATACAAAATTGCATAGAATTTGTGAGTTGGATCTTAACCTTGGATTTGCATGAGATATTATGCATCTTCATGTCTCGAAACAAGGCAATTTATTTGTATTGCGTAATTTTGAAAGTTTATATATTTTTCCATCTTCAAAGCAAAATAATTAGGCAATGAACTGAAGAAAGACATACACGAATCAAGCTATCGTATGATGCACAAACGCAGATCATGAGATCAGTAATCTTTCTCAATTTATAGTGTTTCTTTTTCACATTTATCATGCCACGTCTCACGATATAATGCGATTAGAAAATCTGATATATAATATTTAAGACATCTAAAGTTTTTTTTCAGTCTGAGGTGTAAAATATTACAGGGATTTCCACAAATGTATTCAATTATAACTTGAACTGAGACTTACTAATTTGAGACCCAAACATTTTAAAGCCTAGATTCTAGAGCTACAGAATTTTTGAGAGTTCTTTTCAAGATTCAATGTCCAAGACTTTCTCAGTTCAATTAATTTTTTTTGAAATTATAAGTTTAGAAATTGCAACTTTTGTCGAATCAAGGTTACAAATCACAGTTAGTAAGGATCAAGATAACACGAATAGTCAGATATTAAAACAGGCTTGTGTATTTTTGATCATAAAATTGAGAAATATTACTGAGAAAGTTTACATTAATAAATCTATCATCGGAGCTATCCCAAGGTTTTAATCTACGCCTGTTTTTATATTTGGCTACTAACTGTATGTTCATAGTTTTGAAGTGTCCTCAGTCTCATAAGGGGACTAGCAGGTTCAAGGCAATTTTTTAATATTCAAGAAATTTGCAAAG
Source organism: Gyrodactylus salaris (assembly GCA_000715275.1). Lineage (NCBI taxonomy): Eukaryota > Metazoa > Platyhelminthes > Monogenea > Gyrodactylidea > Gyrodactylidae > Gyrodactylus > Gyrodactylus salaris. The sequence continues at coordinate 14,617 of KL567180.1, forward strand.
AATTTTTTGAATATTAAAAAGAGGGTCTTTATTATGATATAATGATTCAAGTTTCTTGGGTAGAAAAAATATTTCATTTTTGTATTAAAATATTGACTTTTTTGAATCACATATTTTGGCTCCTAAAAAATATTTCTAAATTACAATTCTCGCCTTTCTCATTAGGTCTCGGGGACATTTTAGAATACACTTGGAATGACTTAATTGAATAGATAAAATACTTTAAAATAATTAATCCTTTCGATGAAGATCTAAATTTCCGAGAGATAGAAAATGTTATTGGTCCCCCGAATGATTTTTTATCCTGTCAAAAGAAGAGGGTTTTGTAGTAAAAATAATTATATTTCAATAATATTACATGAGTTGATAATAAATTATAGCTTAATTTTGTAAAAAGCAAAATTCGTTAAACCACTGACAATAATCATAGAAAGTTTGTAATATCTGTTGAAGCCTCTGGATTCTGGTTGGATACCATGAGTTTTTCGTGTTTCTTATTGCGTTTTCCTAAATTCAAGAAAAATTAAAAATCGTGTTACTTTTCATAAATAATCTTGAACTACAGAGAGTTAACCTTTTTGAAGTACCCCCTTCTTGGCCATACCATGACCCTTATCCTAGACAGAGTATTAAAGAAATTTGCTTCTCAAGAAAAACATGATCCAGATGGGAATCCTGCGATAATTCTTTATAAAAGATGATTTACTTGTATCCACCAACTCCTAGAAAAAAAAATGAAGAAGAACCAATTATTAGGATTATCTACCTCAATCTGGATTTTCAAAAATTACAAAATCATAAAAAGTTATATATTGCAAATATCATTTCAAATCAATGGTATTTCCACTCGTTCCCTTTAGTCAAAAAGGCTCGATTTTTAGAGGCGATATACTCGTCAGGATGGATGATCAAAAACTGATCAATGTTGATTTTCGACTCCCGAAAAATCGTCCGTCCACTTGACTTGATTCGCATCAGATAGGTTATGGACTATCCATTTGTTGAACTTGCTTTTGTACCCTCCATTGACAAGACAACGTATAATCGACAAGTAGGAGTGACCAGAAATTGGGGTTTTGTTCTGATTAAGAAGTTATTTGAAAATTGTAAAATGAAAGTCCGGATTGAGGTTGATCAATCACCCTAAAATATGATTCTTCTTTAATTTTTCTAAAAAAGTATATTTAACGAATTTTTCCTTTTCTCGAAAAATGTTAGGCAAATATACAAAAACTTTATAATCGTAAATTATACCCCCGTGTAGATCAATACCTTGACCTTGTGTCACAAGGTCCTTGTGAACCCGAAATTTCCCTTAGTATTGAACGTGTTTTAACAAGCTTATTGAAGGAGCTTCTCATTCTAATGAATTTATCGTGTTTGAGTTAATAATTTAAGCAGAAAAGAAAGCCTGTTATGATCATATTCGTTTGTCCACGTAGACAAATTGCAAGAGATTCATTTGGAAAATAATTTGGAATCCCAACAGATTGAGTACTTTGCAGAGACATTTCGTATAGATTGTTTTCATCCGCTATTGAGAGAAGCGTACATTTGCTAATGTAATTACAATTTTCCCTCTTTAAATGATGTATTACATTAGATTGAGTTGAATTCTCTAGAAGAATACAATGGGGATTCTTTTTAGATACTTTTAAATAGAAAAGATTTGTTTTCTGAAACACTTTGAGCATATTTTCTTGTGTCACTCTCTTGATGATACAAATCTCACTATTGCAAAAGTCAAAAATGTAATAATTCCCTTGATATCACACAATTCCTAAGGTATTTTTTTTAAATCGTTAGGGAAAATCAATATTTCTGATTTAGAACAGAAAAATTTAAGAATCTCGGATTTCTGATCATAATTGTTTGGAATTTTGCCAAAAGCTTTTTAGTACATTTAAAAACAATAATTGGGTTTGAACAAATCCTTTCTTCAAATTCCATTCACTAGTTGTTGATTGGGTGAACGTGTACTCTTATTTTCCCTATTTATTGTAAGCCTATGTAAAGGTCTGACGAGAATTGCTCTCTTTCCAAAAAATACCAAAATCATGCATCCTGATTAAAAATTGAAATATTTTCGACGAAATTCGACTCCTTGACAATAATGTTGAATACAAGTAAATTTACCTATCAGAGTAAAGAAGTTAAAACAACTGCGCAGCTAACAACGCTTGAAAGACTATTTTTCGTTGATTTTTAAGTTTGTCATTAAAATTTGAAAAATAAACTTTTTTCCCTCATAGATTTATTGCGATCTCAATTGATTGAAAAGTTCTTTAAAATCCGATTTTGTTCGCATTTTCTTTACACTCATCTCATAATATAAATTTGAATATGTCGCAATGTCTCGGCGATCATGTATTAGAATATGACAAAAAAACTAGCGCGTAGTGTCAATAGCAAAAAATGCTTATTTAGTTGGCGCAAAATCATGGCATTGTTAATTGGGTTTTAACTTTTATTCTGAGCAATTATTAGCCACAGATTTCATCGATAGATATATTTATATCAAGTTGGTATTCTTCTTCGTTATTTTTGTATTATTCAATTTTTCACATTTTATTTTAAGTTGAATATTTATTCAGGAAATCCCTGTATTACCGTTGAACTAAAACGTAGCATATTGGAATAGTTTTGAATTTGAGGAGGAATGTTGACTAATTATGGAGAACCAATGACATGGAAAGACTGAGTATAAGGTGTGAAGGAATCCTGTTCAACCCCAATAAATAAACTGGCTACCAAAAAATTGCAAAACAAAACTGAAATTTATTTTGAAAAGTTGCAAAAAATTGCAATCTCTTAAAAATTCAACTTTGATGTTAGAAAAATATTCTTTTTAATTTTTCATCATTCTAGGGTTAACGCTTGTCACAGCCCATTTGATGTAAATTTTGTGGTCAAAGTGTCTAGCTTGGTCATTTTGTATAATGACCCGTCAAAGTTTTTAATCAATTAAAGATATTCTTGCATGTTTAAATGAATATTTTATTGATCAACTTTTAATGACCATCAAGATCTTTAAAATTTCTACAGTTTTAAAAATGAGAAGATTTTTGCTTGGAATTTTGTGTTTTTTTCTATGTATCAGTCAATGAAAAGACCGAATCAATAAATAACTAGGACTACAGTCATTCACGGCTGTTCTTAAGCTTCAAGAAGAACAAAGTACTCAGAAATATTGAAAAAAATAGAAGCAGTCTGTATTATTAGGTCATTTGAAAAGTGATTGCGTTTTTTTCTAAAGATTTACATTTTATTTTTCACACATATTTTTCAGGATTTTTTCATAAAATAGTTTCCATTATTTTCTACAACCAACAATTTGGCACCTTTTTTATCCCTTTCCTTCAGAAGGTTTGTGTTTTCTGTTCGAAATAAGCTGATACCCAAATTTTGACTTTGGTTACAAAGTTAGTCTCCAAGACAGTTTTGAAGGTCCTGGAAAAGATAAAAATCTGAATGACCAATGTCAGGGGAATATGGGGGGATGGTCTAAAATATTTCAAGAGAGTTCCGAAATCTTTATTCGAGTCCTCAGAGAAACGTGGGGTCATGTATTGTCTTGGTGGAACTCTTTGTCTAGTGACTAAGGAAGGTGACAAAGCACGTGAAAATTCTGGCTAACTTTTTCAAGCTGCTTACAATAAACATCTGAGTTCATTGTTAAACCATTTCCAAGAAGTTCATAATAAATTATCCCCTTCATATCCCACCAGACACACAAGAGGATCTTTTTCTGATATGCGTTCTACATAGGATCATCTTCAGACTTTAACTAGGATTCTTTAAGATTCTTTTAAAATATCAGACAAGTAATGCTTAATATCCGAAAAACATGATAATGTCATTAAAATGACACTTTTTAGAATATATAAATTTCCTACCCTTGGGATTATTAGGGATTTTATGGATTTCCAAAAAAATAACAAAAATTAATTTTTCCAAATTCACCTCTCATCAAGAAAACTGGTTTATGTTTTTTCTCAAAATTATTATTTTTGCAAAGCAATATATTTTAAATATGAAAAACTCCCTAATTTCCCCATTATTCATAGTTTCAGACGTACAATAGTTGATTTCATAGTTGTATTTAAAATCTCAGAAATTCTATAAATTTAACCAATTCATTAAAAATTTAGATTCATCTACAACCTCTTTTGTTATGGAAAGGCCTAAATTTATGAAGTGAATTACTTCTCATTGAAAATGTCGTCTGGTTCATAATCTTTGGCGGGCTTCCAATGCTGGAACTTAGTTTATCATTGCCATGACAACAGGAAATAATCCTCCTCTTCAGTAGCTGTCGAAATCGCTTTCCCAAAAATCCATAAACGAAAATATTAACACAAAAGTTTAGTGAGCAACAAAGGAGGCAAATCTTGTAGAACAAGGAGCGTTCTTTATTTCCCATGGCGATAAACACAGCACTCGGCGTCTCCAGGATCACGAACATGACCACAACCCACATCAGTGTTATCGTGACGTTCTTATGGCGGTTTTGGCGATGATTCAACTTGATCCTCTTGGCATTCACCTCGAAGCCTGTCGTGAACATCATATTCGACTGTCGGGAGAGCTTTATGATCAGGATCATATTCAAAATGATGATCATTATTCCCGGAATGTAATAACTGATTATCGGATCAATGTAATCATTCCATACTTGAATTCCAAAATTCTCCGGTATCTTCACCAGTAGGTTCGCAATTAAATTGACTATAATACCGATTTTTATCCGCTTCATACAACAAAAGTCTAGCGCCTTCAAAGGGAACATGATCGCAAGGAATCGATCAATGGATATGATCACAATTAGGTAGATCTCGAATCCTTTCAGCGTTAGGAGGATATAATAGACTGGATTGTAGTCGAATATCAAATTCAACGTGTAAAACGCGTAATAAAATATCGGGCATATTGCATCTACAATGGCCAGGGTGTACATGAGGAAGTTTGGCGTCGACTTCCTTCGGTCTGAATGAATGATCCACACAGTCAAAGCATTTGTGAGAATTCCCAATAGTAATAGCAGGGTGTTTATGAAAAAGTAAATGTCATACTCTATATTGACTAAATTGTAATGTTCATTAGTTTTTGTCATTATCTAAGTCTACTGAGAGCCTCTGTTTCCTTCTTGGAGCATAAGATTACTTCTTTTTTATCCATCTCTCCTTTTATCTATTGGGGGTAATGGGATGTTGGGAGCCAATGAGATTAAAGTAGCCTGCTATTCATCCAAATGAATTCAATTATTTAGATAATAAATATTTTGAGCATATCAAAGGGAAAATTATGACATTCTCCGTCGTGGATAATGTCGTTCCCTTACACTTGCTCATTAGAATAATATATCAGTTTCTTGATTAATATTGGCTCATTTTTCGTACTATTGCACAGGTGATAAGGTAACATTTTTGACATTTATCGATAAATTATCTTGTGGTCATCTTATTTCATACTCTAACGATGACATTTTGGGAAAGAAAGTTCTAACTGTATAATCTTATTCATTATCTTTTAATGGTCTGCAATGAAATTCCCAAGACAGACACCTCATTTTTCCACTGATTTTTGCTGAAAAATTTTTAATGTCTATGTCCGTTTATTTCTTCTCTTGACAGAACTTTGTAATTTATTTTAAAAATTTGCTTGAAATTATTTTCTGTAAGAACACTACCAACTGTCATTGGACTATCAGTGATAATTTATCACAGTAATATTTATTTAATTGTATATTTAATACATCTACTCACTAGTAGAGCGTTTTAAAATATTTATCATTTCGTTTTACGAAATTTCAAGTACAATTTTGTATTCACAGCAAAGTTTTTTAACGAATTAAATCAAAAAAAATGATAAATTACTTTTAACACATGCACTGTGCAATAGTACGACTAAAATTTCTATTAATTTCCAAGTTGAGCAAACCAAGTTTTATTTCTATATATTATTCTAAAGCTCTTTTTTATTCATCTCTTTATAACCTCGTTAATTTCTTTAAATCACCATTATAATATAATAGTATTATATAAGCATTATAAAATTCATCTATAAAATTGGTTTATTCGTATTTTTTTACAAAAGAGTTTATCAAAGTTTAAGAATAGAACCATCAAAGATGGAGAGATTGGTATTGCTTGACTCGTTGAATTTTCTTGTGACTCTCATAGAGCTTTCATTCATGAAAGAGTTCATTCTAATGTAATTATCATTCAACTTTTCTTGCCTTTTGGACAGAAACAGTTCAAGGTTGGCCAGAGTTCTCTCACGGCCAGCTTCTATGAGTTTCTTTTTCATTTCAGGACTAATCTCATCAACGATTCCTTCGTCTAGGTCTTTGAAGAGCTTAAGCATGTCCATTTTAAATTCGTGCAGCTCAAAGAGACGTGTATTGTGAACTTTGCTCTTCAATTCTTTGTTCTTTTCGATTGTCTCTCGAACTAAGCTTTCCATGTTCTCCTTTTGAACCTTGTTGTATTTAATTCTATCAATCAGGAGGTTTTGAGCTTCATTAAGCTTAATCGATTCTTGAATACATCCATTTGAGAGACTGGCTAGGGTCTCTAGTTCTCTTTCTAAATCAGAGATTTTTCTCTGCTGTAGAATTATTTCATTCTCAAAGTTTCTACCTGATTCTTTTAGAATGCTTATGCTCTTTTCCTCTTGATCAATCCTAATTTGTGTCGTTTCATTCTGGAATTTGATGTCAGATACAACTTTTCGTAAATCATTCATTTCAAACCGAATCAATAGTGCTGTAAATAAAGAAACAAAATATGTATTTGGGATTTCCTCAGAAGACCATACCAGCTATTATAGGTATTTTAATTCAAATAGTTGATACGAAATGAGAAAAATTTTATAACAAAATTACTTGTTTGAATACATTCCGATTTAGTAAATTAGTTGCATTAACAAAATTATCTGGATTTGAAAACATTCAGGAAAATGGCTGCGCCTCATTTTTCAGATCTTTACGATCTTAAAGAAGAGCTAGGAAGGTAGGTCAAGTCCTAAAATGCTCACATCAATCTCTAAATCCTTTTCTAGGGGTGCTTTCTCAATCGTCAGACGATGTGTTCAGTTATCAACCAGTCTCGAGTTTGCTGCAAAGATAATAAACACCAAGAAGCTAACATCTAGAGGTAATTCATTCAATTAACTTTAGATATGCAAAAACTCGAACGAGAGGCTAGGATTTGTCGCCTCCTAAAGCATCAGAATATCGTCAGACTTCATGAAACTATTCAAGATGAAGGATTTCATTATTTGATATTTGATCTGTTAGAATTCACTTCTCTTTAATTACATTATCTAGGGTTACTGGCGGAGAACTATTCGAAGATATTGTCGCTAGAGAGTTCTACAGTGAAGCCGATGCTAGGTAGGTTTTCACCCTACTACATTTATGAATAACTCTCGTTTTAATCCGATACTAAGTGTATCATTAGTTGATCTTTAATCACCTAAAGAATTATCCTTGCATAAAGTTGATTAACTTTATAAAAAATTTAATCTGTAGATACTAATCAAACCAATAAGTGTAAATGAATTTCATTTCACACTGGGCGATGAAGGTTTAATTAACAAGTTTCTGTAAAAATAGTTGAATTCAGGATTAGATTGAAAACCAATAAAATGAAAATGAAGCACTCAGTTTTTACATGCCATCTGTTTCTAATCTCAAAGTTTTTTAAACAATATGGATGAACAGATTTTGTAATTTTTTACTCAAGAAAAATAATTGATTATAAGAATGATGAAAAAATAAAGGGATCAGTCTCATAGGACTAATTAATTACTCATTCATTAATGAGTCGATATCTGGATAGGTAGTTCATTTTGAAGTAATCAAATTATGATTTGTCATTAAATCTTTGCTTTTAGTTTTACCATCTATCAGATATTAGCAGCCCTAGTCTACGTTCATCATACTGACATTATCCATAGAGATATCAAGGTAACATTTTATTTTCAAAGAGTTTTTCTATGAGTGGAAAGACAAGTGTGTTTTATTCATTTTATTCTATGAAAAAAAGTTCCTTTTACAATTTATTCATTTATTTATTAATACGTTAGTAACTGTATGCAACAAATTTTGGAGAGTGTCAATTATTGTCATCAGAACAGTATTGTCCATCGAGACTTGAAGGTTTGTTGATTTTCACCTCATAATTTAATTTGAATGAATTCATAACCACCCCTTTAACGTGTAGATATTGCATGGTGATCTTATAATTTTAATCATTCACGTTGTATTGTGTGAGAGAATACTCCCCTAATAAGAATGGTTCCTTTAACAATTTATCCTTTCTAGCCAGAGAACTTACTACTCGCGAGTAAATCAAAAGGCGCCGCGGTTAAACTTGCAGACTTTGGTCTCGCCATCGAAGTGAACGGAAACAATCTCTCTTGGCATGGTAAATTCAAACGACACAGTCAACTGAAACAGAACTAATTCTCATTCCCTAGGATTTGCTGGAACGCCAGGATATTTATCCCCGGAAGTATTACGCCGTGAGCCGTACGGAAAACCGGTCGATGTGTGGGCATGTGGTGAGTTTTCTTCACAACGTAGCTAATTGAGCTCTCCTGATTGAACATTAATTTTCCAATGGCTACTTTGAGTTGGCAAAGTAGAATTTCATGATTGTTAATCATTGATTTAAACAAGAAATTGAATAGCTAAATTCTCAGTTAGAGTAGTAGAAGGATATTCTCTTTCTATCTAACCACTAATTATTAATCTATAAATTTTTGAAGGAATACTTTTGGTTTTTTTTACATCCTTCTATATTCATCTGAAAAAGTATTTCTTCTTCATCTTTTCCCTATCCACTCTCCCTTGATGATATAATGTGAGAAAGTATAACACATACTCTATCTCATAAATTATGTGTGTCTAATAAGAGCATTAGTTGGAATATTATTCTTTAGATATTAATTTCATGGGACAATAGAATCAAACAATGATCCCTTAATCTTGCTTTAATTATAAAATTTCTCTTCCCCTCCTATTTTTCCCCCATCAGTGGCACTCCACCATATTAGCTTTTCCTGTTGTTAACATTGAGTTGTAGGTAGAAATTGCCATTTTTTTAGAAATTCAAAAAAGCAGACGTAATTACTATTTTATGTCCAAGACAATAAAACCCTTTCGCTTCAGAATCTCTAGTGAGAATGATGAAATTCTCTAAAAATAGATTAATTATGAAACTAAATAGACTATCAGCTATAAACTCTCAGAATTCTTTCAAATAAACATGTCATTCAATTCACAGGTGTCATTCTCTACATCCTTCTCGTTGGATATCCACCATTCTGGGATGAAGATCAGAATCGTTTATATAGCCAGATCAAAATTGGTGCTTTCGATGTGAGTAATTGATGGAATCTCTTAGTTTTAGCAAAACAATCTCAGTTAACCTGCCCACGCTCATTCTAGCATAATTGTTGCATTTTCTTTCAAGACTAAAATTTGTTCAAACTCCTGAATTGAGAAGAAAACAAGCTTCAAGATGCTTGCTTTAAAAAAATTCGTACATCCGCTTTAAATATCTGAATGATTAACAAACTGTTTATAATGCTAAAATGGGAAACTTTCTAGCTCAACACCTTCGAATTTAATGAACCACTTTACTGTACTGATTCTGTTTGGGAACACCTTCTTGTTCTAGTGCATCCGTAATGTTGATTTGACGATTTGTCTCAAATGAAAAAAGAGGCTAGTAATCAAACAGACTACTTTTGAACAGGTCAAATTTTTCAAATAAAATCTTTTGCAAATAAAATCTTTCCAACAATGCTAAATTTAAACGTGGAAATGGTCTTAACATCTTATTGATTCTCAAGGTCTAAATTAGGCGGGGGTTTTATTTTAATGGATAACGCTTATTATAATTTCATAGCAATCTTCATTTATATGGCAACAAATATCTTTGATATCTAAATCACGTACCTGCATTGTAACCATTTAATTTTTCCTAGATAAAAATTGTATTTGATAATAGAAATTGATTTTTAATCAACTATCTTTTACAAATCTTTAAAATTATATCCTGGATAGATTTGATGTTTTATTGCAAATACTGTCAAATGCAATAAAGTCACATGTCAAATCATAGTAGGATCTTGATGGTGTTCAAATAATACAAATCAAATAAAAAAATTATAAATATACGCGTAACATTGAGGGGTGAAATTAAATATTAGCCAACATTTTTGTAGCAAATTCAAATACATTAAAAATGATACCATTCGGTACCCCCCCCCCTCAAATCAACATTTCTGATGCACTGTGCATCATGAATGAAATAGTGTAAAATAATTCACATTTTAGGTAAAATAAATTCAAACTTAGATCAAGTATATGTGAGTGTCTTTGCAAACCCTTTAGTGCAAATTTAAAGCTTTCCTTAGTGCTACGTTTTCTCCTCATTCTTTTGAAGAGACAAAAGCGAAAAAAATTCTCTGTGATAAAATCACACAAAAGCATCCATTATCCAATGGAATACATTACGCGGTCAACAACTTAAATGTCAGCCTCGACAATGACGAAAAGAGATTCTGTGTGGCTCTTTTTCAATAACCAACGATAACTCTGTAAATACACAGAAATCTCAATCACTCCTTTGTGATTTCAGGTGCGAAAACTATGACATTGAAAAAGTCTGAAAGTTTCATTTGGGTTGAAATCTTGTACGTTTCTGATCTCACCAGTTTGATAAATGTTGTCAATTTTAATTGAAATTCAACGAGATTAAAAAATCAATTCCTCCTAGTATCCTTCTCCAGAATGGGACACAGTAACGCCAGAGGCCAAAAAGTTGATCAACAGAATGTTGGATGTTGATCCATTGAAAAGAATCACTGCCGCAGACGCTCTAAAGAACCCATGGATATTCGTATGTTACATCACTCTCAATAGTTTACTCTTTAAATAAACTGCTACTTTCTTCTCTTAGCAACGCGAACGTGTCGCCTCAGTTGTGCATCGTCAAGAGACTGTGGAGTGCTTGAAAAAGTTCAATGCCAGAAGAAAACTCAAGGTGAGTCTAGACGTTGCACGAGACCTTAAATTGGTCTTCTTATTATCCTCTTGGAACTTGGATATTGTTGTTGGTTTTGCAAAATTGTTAGCGCCAATTCAAAATCAATTTGCACTTGATGGCGAAAGAAATTTTACTCGTAAATTATTCAGTAGCCTGATGGAGAACTCTCTTGAGGCCATAGTTGATTGAAAGATGAATCCCAACTGAATTTCTTCTTTACTTTACAGGGTGTCATCCTCACTACAATGTTGGCGACGCGAAACTTCTCTAGTGAGTCTTTTTTGACACAATTGATAGATAGCCCTTTAATACATGAATAATTTCAAAGAAAAATGATAATTTTAACAAATTGATATTCAAACTTTTAATCTATCGGTTGGCTGGCTGGATTAGAGTGAATCCCTTATTGTTAGTTTGTTTTTCTGACTTTACTCTGTCTAACCTTGTCTCCTTTTTCAGCCCACGTCTCGTTAATCAGCAGGGCGACCCTAATACATAATTATCGTTTTTAGTATAATTTATTACGATTCGACCAAACATTGATCAGAACTTGCAGTGAATCTCATTCTTTGAATTGATTCCCGATTAGAATTTACTGCAAAATACAACATGTAGAAAATAATACTTGAATATTCTCATATTGTCAGATCTTGCATTTTGAGAAATATTTTTTTTGGGCCAATAGTATTTCACCAAGTCTGATTTGATTGAAAATTTTCATCAAAACATGCTTTACTATTTATTCTCAAGATTTATGTCAAAAATTCAATTGCGTTGCTCTGCTTAGGATTGAGTGTTTGTAAATAATAATTCTTTTTCCTCCTTATAAATCATCAATTTTATTCTAACAACTCTTCAGTAGCTGGTTCGAAATGTAAGTAATCATTTACTATCAAGTAGTATTTGAATATTTTCCTCAATTGCTACTCACAAATATCTGACTCTCTCTTTTTCTCTCAGTCTCTTCATTTTCACTCTACCATAGGCTCCTCTACCATACCCTCATATGATGCATTAATGAATGATGTAAATTTCTATATCTACCTAGCGAGAATGAATTTTTTTTAAATTTCAACGTGAAAAAATAATCAATTCAATTTTAAATTTGTTGAAATATAAATATCTCTTCGTTTCTCCGTGTGTGTAGAGTGAGGATAATGTTTTTCCTTTACCGAGAGTCAGAGATTGATTTTAGCTTTGCATGTCCCCAGATCTCTCTACTCTTTCAATGTGCATGTTAAAGTTTTTATCTCTCTCTTTTTTTTCTAGGATAGGAATCCTTTTTCTCGTTTTTTTTTTGTTAAATTCAATACATGCTACTCTAGCAATAGTGATATATTCTCTCTCTCAAAATTCGATGGATTTTCTTTTACAAAATTCAATTAACAATTTCTGAGAATCTTCTCCCGTTCGACAGTGGAAATCAACAAAATTGTATTATTTTCCCAACTCTAGTCAGTAGAAATCTCTCTCCTTTCTATGCATGTGTAATATGATCATTGTAGGAAGGAAATCATTTATTTAAGCCGAAATAAAGAAAGTCTTTCTTTTCTTTTGTTTAAAATTATAAATCATATGGGAAAAATCTTCAGTATGACTAGGCTACAAAATGGTCACTAAAAATGTGTAGAAACTTTGGTTTGGAGTTGTGACCCTAATTCAGGAAAACGGTATTTTTTCAAATCAAGTTAATATTGATTATTTTGGTTCACATTGGATAAGATAATAAAAACTTGAAAAATTCTAGAGTAAATATATATATGCACAAGCTACATGACATGAGAGATGAAATTTCTTTTTATTTCACATGTTTGCTCGATAGAGAATTTCATTTTTTCACTCTTGAAAAAATTTCTCCTTGTATGAAGCCTCTTTTATTTTCACCCTGTAACTGTTTGTATGATTTTTGTTGTTATAATCTTTTTTCTTCCATTGAAATTCATCTGTACTAAAGAAAGGGGCTGTAATTGATCCAAATTGCAAAATAAATTCCTTCAAAAAAAAGTAACTGACAAGAACGATTAAAAAGGCAATTCTGCATGATAGATGTGCAGAAAAGTCTGTGTGGATAGAATTAACAACGAAACAGAAGGGGGAACTCTAATCTTTCAATTAATTATTCGACGTAGTTGAGATAATTGTCCACAAATTGATCAGACAAAAAATCGACTAACAAATCCATATAAATTAATATTGCCCAATCTACACATTATTCCTAGAGTTCCCGAGTCGCCATCCCTTGCTGTAATGAATCTTGCAAGACTATGCACATCCCACCCATTTATCTCACAAATCACAATACACTAATGGTAATATGTACATCGTTTGTATATCTCGATGTAAGTTGAGAAAGATTTGATCAATTCCCTTCTACGGGAAACTAGAGAGAAAAGGAATTGTGGGGGATGTGGGCCATCCATTTTGTTCCATCTCTCTTTTTTCATAGACATGAAAAATAATCAATCAAAGAAAAGAATAACTTGACACACACAAACAAACATCTCTCCATCCGTAGATTGAGGATGGAAAGAAGGAGACAATTTTGATTTTGTTATATAATTAAAATAATCCTAAATAGTCTGTAAACGAATCGCTTTTCAGTCTATCCATCTTATATCGTACATACACAGTTATTATTATTACTTTAGCTGGATCAAATTCCATTATCCTTCTCTTTAACAATTAGATGAAATGAAAAAAGTCGCTCTCTTTTATTTTGTCGTTTTTTATTTTTCAAATTCACTCCTCAGATTCAACTATTCACATGAAATAGTTTTCATTTTGAATTTCCCTTCTTACTTATCCTTCTTTTCGTATCAAGACCAACTTCTATTGTTAAAGGGTAAGACTATTGATTTCCTAACACCTAAACTTGGAGAGAGTGCAAAATAATTAACCATGGTACATAATTTACTAATTAAACCAGTTTTCAATAAAATATTTACAAAATAACATTTTGAAATTTAGCCAAAAAAAGTGACAAATTTTGAAAAGTGCCTAAATTGACGGATTTGCTAAATTGAAACAGTGCTCAACTCTTTTATTTTTGGAAATAAATTTTTTTTTTTTCAATCACATGCTCTGCTCATACACTCTCGTGTTAACTAGTGAGAGAGAGAGCAATATAAACCGTTTGAAGTTGATGAATAAAAATACAATAGTATCGATTAGTGCTCTGCTCTGATCTTGCGTACAGTCTTGTGTAATGTATTCACATGACAATCTTCGTGTCAAATTGCAATCATAAATCATCATCATAACTCGTTCTCCTTGCACATGGAAGGAGGCCTATAACAGTGTTTTGTGAATGCTATTAATAATCTCTATTAGTGATCTCTCTTGAGTCATCCTCTCAACTAATGATCATTCATTGATGATTTAGCTGGGGCCAAGGGGAGTCTAGTTAACGCACCAACTGTCACTGGGTCCCCAAACATGGCCAATTCGTCGGGGACAAATCAAAATTCATCAACTAATCTCATGTCGATCGTGTCATCTCTGGGCACCCCCACACATCAGGCCAACAATAATTCGTCACACGTCAACACTGTTGTATCTAGCGGTGGCATCTCCAATAATAGCGCCCAAAAGAAGACCAATCAAGGCATTAATTTGGATTGTATGAACATTAACAATGATGACAATGATGAAATAAGACGTGAGTTTCGGTTCTCATTGAAATATCGATTTAAAAAGTACCTTTCTTTTATGAAAATCATCAAGAAGGCTTTAGTCATTATTTAAAAAGATTGAAATCTACACCAAGAGAGTTTCTTGTTTCATGTACAACTTTTCTTCTTTGTATAGTCTAAGCATTATCAGTTTCTCTTGTATTTTATTTTATATTGTTCATTTAATTGAATCCCAATAAAATGCACAGGCTCAGCTCGCTGTGAGTCATGTGAGTCTGATAAACGTTCATGGAGAATCATAGGCACTCCTTGTAAGTAGTACGAGGGATGTTGGATTAGAATTATGCAATAAGTGCTCAAAATCTTGCAGTTAAATTATGAAAGAGCTCATCCGGCTCAAATTTTTCTCTTTTGGAATTGTTCCCCAAGTCCTTTAAATAAGATTTCTCATTTGACATGGGTTCGACTATAACCCATTATATGAACCCGAAAAATATTTGTAACGGGTAATATCAAAGTATGATATTAGATGAGCTCTTTCATAATTTCACTCCGATATTACCTACAAAGTTTAATGAGTAATTCTACTGTCTATATGCCTCTGAATACTTTATTTTTACATGTTATATTTTTGCAATAATAGCATTCATTTCTAGGACATTTGCAACTTGAGAGGTATTTAACTCACTATAAAATTAAATAGTGTCGTTTTTGGCCAATTAATTTTATTTATTGGCATCCTGAAAGAATATAAAGCATTTCTGATATTTTGGTTCCGCTGATTTATTAAAAGCTCAAGAAGATAACTGTGATTTAGGAGATGCACAACCGAAAAACCAGGCAATTTTTTATTCAAAGTTTTAAAAAGTTTATTGAAGGAGCTTCTCATTTAAATTTATTTATCGAGGTTATAAAGACTATACAATAAAAGATATTACGAGTATATTTCATTATCAGTTTGATGGAAGAAAACAAAAAGTCAAAAGACTTTCAAAAGATGCAAAGACTTTCTAGAAATACATGCTATTTTGCAAAATGAAAAACATGTCATTGCAAACAACCCTATAAATTTCTTCATCATTATTTAAGCACACTCTATTCTTAGTACTTTACACATGCATTTAAATGAATATAAATATTCAATTTCTTAGTTTATGCCAGAAAGTAGGGGAGGGAGGCAGGATAGATGTACTGTTAAAGCCTTGTGTGGGCGGAAATAATAGGGTTGAAATAAAAAAGAGAAACACTTGGAAAACTTAACCCATCTCAGATAAGTAGTTTTGCCATTAACTGAATTTTGGAAACCCCATCGTATTATCAGAGTCTGACAAGTATTATTTTTACTCAGTTGAAATCCTCTGATGTCTCATTTCGTGGGAAATAAAAAGAGAAACACTTGATATAAATGCTCAAAACGTGGCAAGTTTTCAAATATAATTTGGAGAATATCTGGGGCATATTTAGTGAAACAATCGTCATAGTCGAGCTTGAGAGAAAAATATGAATGGGAAAAGAAGAAATAAAGGATCTGATACATTCTATGGGAGAAATAATATTGTATCAAAAAAAGAGAGATAAAATTCATTAAATTTAAAATCTTTTTCGAGTGTTTCTATTTTGATTTCCGCGTGTAATTGGCTTGATGAGACATCAGTAGGGCAACTAGAAATATTCTTTTCATTTTAGAATATATTCGTTGTTCATATTCTTTGCAATATTTAAAAATATTCCTTGAATATTCTTTCTATAAAAATTAAGAAAATACTAATAACAATTTTAAACTTTTTATTTAAATTTCATTGTCAGAGTTATTATTAAGGATTGCGTATTTCTTGACATTTTTGTCGTCGTAAGTGAAAGAATCAAGTGATCAGTTTTTTTTTCTTCCAAGATATTAAGCATCAGCCAAAAAGTCCCTCTAATCTTGAATTTATCCAATTTTATCAAAGAGTTTAAAAATGTATAGTATCCATGATGGCTCGTAGTATCCAAATTGAGTATGTAAATTTGTCGATATAATGCGGATAGAAAAAACTCTGAGTGAAATTTCTGATAAGATAAGATTATATTCGAAAAATATTCTTTATTTGGCATATATTTTTCTTCAAAATATGCTCGTGGAAATTGTAAAGGAAATAGTTTGGAAAAAACTGATCACAGATATGTGTTCAGAAGGAAAAACTGTGAAAATATGCTAAATATGCTTTTAGTTGAAGAGTAAAATATACACAATGAGGGCTACCTTTTTTTCTTAGTTTACATGAATCTCTGATCAATAAAATCGACATCCGAGAGTCTAGAGATACTCCTAGAAAAAAGGCAAACGCCTTTTTCTGCCTTTTTCCATGCTCATGCCGTTTTTGATTGCAATCGATTTTTAGCTCTTCACCTGTGTCTGTACCACCAATGAAAACAGTGTTAATTTCGGTTTAGTATCACAAATTCTCATTCTAGTTATTTCAGTTTAATGAGGGACTACTTGGGAGATGACGAATCTCTCAATCCTGAAAATCTGAAGCAACATGTACTTTTCTGTCAAAATGCATGTTTTTAAATTAAGTATTTTTTACTAAAAATAACTATTTTCATGTA
>KL567180.1:31923-43458 GCA_000715275.1 Gyrodactylus salaris
TCATTCTAGTTATTTCAGTTTAATGAGGGACTACTTGGGAGATGACGAATCTCTCACTCCTGAAAATCTGAAGCAACATATACTTTTCAATCAAAACGCATGTTTTAAAATCCATTGATTTATTTTATTAAAATAAATGCCTTTTTCTGGTAGCCCTAACAATGAGGCTTCCAAAATTTCATAGTCATTGGCAAAAAAACTTGTCTGAGATGGGTCAAGTTTTCCAAGTGTCTCTCTTTTTACTTCCACCCCTTCCCTATCTATCACATGCATTGCTTGATGAATTTATATTTAATTCTCTCTTTATCCTAGATGTAATTCGAAATTTTATCAATTTCCCTCTATTATTAGGACATTAGCGTAAATATCCTCTCGATGCTAGCATTCTCACTCACTCTTCTCGTGCTATTAATTCATCCCACTATTGTGATAATCTCCAACTTTTTCCATTATTTCTGACAATCTAACGGGCATTCTTTGCACTTTATTACAATTTTGAGTTGTATGCTATATTACCAAGAATGAACCAAGTTTTCCTCCATGGATTTCTGTAGTAAAAAATTGAGTTTAAATTTCTGAGTTATTTTTTCTCGTAATTTTCTTTTCTGGATTATTAATTATTAGGGCAGTGAGAATTTTTTTCTTGAAAATTATCAAATTAATTTAGGAAAAATAGCAAAAATTAGCATGTGATCAATTTTTCTCCTCTTCCATTTTATTCCAAGATTTATTCATTTTATTCCTTGCTAATTTTGGATAGGATCTATAAACTCTTCAAATCTCACTGAACATTTACTTGTGAGTAGTAGATGAATTGTTAAAGTTTAAATAATATTAGATCCAAACAAAAGAAGGACCTAGATTCCGATTGGACTGATTTAAATGAGGAACTAGGTCAAAATAACTTTTTCATATAGAATAGAATGTGTTTCTTCAATAATTCATCCAGATGTTATAATCAGATACACTGTATACACATTGGCTAGTCATTTCGTTTAATAAATAATATTCTCAAATATTAAATTTTTAAATAAATTAGGAAAAATAACGTTACTAAAAAGAGAGACGATAAATTAATAATGGCACCTAATTCTATCACTGTAGTCGTCCATAGCAACAAATAAGACAATTTTAAATGTTCAATAAAAAATGTATTTGAAAAATAAAAAACAAGCGTAAAATGTTGACAATACAGCACGAGTTTGATAAAAAAAACAAAAATTATTTTTCTTTTAGCAAAACTTTCACGCTTCAAGAGAATTTTCTTTCATTGATGAGAGAAAACTAAAAAGCACACAACTCCATTCTCATTTCATTTAAAACATCATAGTTATCGTTTCATCCATTAATTGCACACCTAATCATTCTTTCAGCTGTCCCCTGGAAAATGCAATGCATCATGAGTTAAAAGTCATTTACTTTTCGCAAAGAGAAAAATCTTGAAAAAAACACTTAACAAAACTCTTTTTTTATTCCTTCTTCATATAAATCAATTTTGAATACATGTATCCAACTCTAAACGAAACTCTTTGTCAACAAAAAGTATATCCAGAGGTGTCCGAATCACTTTTTATTCAAGGGACTTTAGTTTTTTTATCAAGTTAAAACTTTATTCTCTTCCCTTGGTACTTGCAAGTAGACCTCATTATTTTTAACTTGATGCAAATTCTATAGTCCCTCATTCGGACATCTCTAATGGTTAAATATATAAAAATGCTGGTGTCTAACTGACCGTATTATTTGATCTCTTCTAACTTTTCATTTAAATGCACTTATTTTTCTCCCATGGCTAATCTAAGATTCGAGTATCTTTTAATGTTTCATACAAAATATCATGCAAGTTTTCTATAAAGCATTTTTTGGAAAGAAAACTAATTATCCCTCGGCCAATCACTTCTCAGAGTGACTGTGTGATTTATAGGACTTTTAAAAATATGACTTAGTTTTTAAAAGTATATAACCTTTATATATTACATGATATATGACTTGCATAATAATCGAAAATAACAAAACATTTGTGTCATTTATTCTAAAATAATAACTAAAATGTCTTTCACTCTGCATCATTCATCATCAAAAAGTAATGTGAGAGTATATATGAAAATCTTTTACACTTGGAAGAACTAGTCTGTTTGATGCTAACAAGCCTCTACTAATCCTAAAAATAGTAGTTTTGTAGTAAAGAATTCCCATCTCGACATTACTGATCAGGTATAGATGATCTTCAATGAAAATGACTTTGCATACTTTTGGTGATTTAACACCAAATCAGATCTTTTTCTTATAATTCCTAAGAAGTGCAGGGTTGACTAAACGTGTGATTCTAATCCATTATTTCAATTTTTCTCAGTAAATCTTATATAATTTCATATTAAATCATTAATTTTTCATATTTCCTATATTTTCTTTATTCTTTTTATAGTTAAAAGAGCAGAAATAATTAAATTGACTGAACAGCTCTTGGCAGCTGCGACCAATGGAGATTTTGATAGCTACTCGTAAGTTCCATTTATATATTTTTCCTCATCTTGAGTTTGTTTAGACGATTCCAACTTAAATCTCAGAATGCTTAGACATGAAGTTTAATCACATCTAATATTGAGATCAGAATCTCTTCATGGATTTTATGGACTTTACTAACTGAGTATTACAATTTTTTCTAGTTTTCTAAAACCTTTGAATTAATCTATTGTCTAAAATAACCTAAATAAGAGGATTATGATTTTCCTTAGATCTTTTATTGACCTTGGAATTTTCAAGGAATAATTCTTCTATCTTTTATACAATCTTTTTCAAAATAGCTTTCAATATAAAATTTTTTAAACTTAACGATGCTCTGCTTATAACTCATTTTCTAGCCATGAGCAGGGAAACAAAGTTGATAGTTGGTGTCTTTACTTGTAACTGATATAACAGTAAACCTGAGATTTTAAAAAAATATCAATTTCAAGATTTTGAACTTTGAATTCAGCGCTTCTATTTATTTCTTAAAGTCATAAATGAGGTTACATCTGTCATGATTTTGGGTATCATCAGGCTGTATTCTATCAATTGACAATAAAACTTGATACATCTCTTTAGAAAATTGGTTGATCCCCACTTCACCTACTTTGGACCAGAAGCCAAGGGCCATTTGATCGAAGGGACTTCGTTCCACAAATTCTACTTTGATCAAGGTAATTAACTCAAGGAAATAATATCTGTAATACACCCTTGATATGTATTCAATAGAGTGGATCTCATAATTAATTGAATCTGATCGCTTTCATTAATCTCGAAAGGTAATTAAATTTATGGAAATGTTCACGTATTAAAATCTAGTTTAGATTTAATAAAAATCGTGATAATTCATTCTTTAAATAGAGAATATCGACCCTTCTGACTTGTTAGAGCTTCCCCATGATAAATTAATATTTAATTATTTCATAGTTGTTCCCAATGGTTTGATGAAGAACGTTCACAGCAGCATATTTAATCCGGTTGTCCACCTGATGTCTGACGATTCAGCGTGCATTGCATACTCTAGAATTACTCAATATATGAATAAGTGAGCATCCCCCATTTAACCCTTCAAGACCCGACTCTACAATTCAATGATAATTCTTCAAAGTTGACCAGGCTAAAAATTAAATTTTAAAAACGTTTCTTTTATTAGAATTTTTTCTAAAATACTTAGTTTGAGAGATATTCACGGTTTCCTTGAAGATAAATGAGATATTTTGCCTCTTTCAATAGAAAACAGTAAATCAAATAGAATAATTGTTTCTTGTTATTCGAATTTACTTGTGCAAATTTTAAGTCTTCTACAACGTCAGATTGTAAAACTCAAAATTACAAAATATACAATTTTTCAAATTCGACGGCCAATAACTTAATGACGGCCTAAAATATACAATCCGAAAGCTTACAAACTCTTCTTCCAAATGATGTGACTTGATGTATTTTACGACCTTGGATACATGAATAACGATAAGAAGTCAATGTTGCTCAGGAGCAACACCGGGGCTTAAAGGGTTAACAATAACATGTTTAATGTAATTAAGGTTTTCCCTCTACATTCCTGGCTAAAATCATTGCGTTTGATATGTATGACGAGTAATCTCACTGTATGGTGCTAAAATGGGTCCAATCTACGTACGAAGGGCACCTTGAAAAAAACTGCTGTTCTGCTAATCTTCTGAGCTGTTTTACCATCCTGGATTTATTTATATCCTTTCTCAATCCTTGAGTCTTTTACTCAACATTACTCCAAATTTCAAGATAATTGATAGCTCGAAAATGAAAGATATTGAATTTTTGCTATTTTCGACTAAAGATGCAATCATTTTGAGACTTGAAACAATTTTTCTAGTTTTTAACCTTGACTTTGGATTAAGGAGAAAATCTTCAGTAAATTTGTATTTTTTTCTCTCAAAAAATTGATGTGTCTCATTTGTGAAGGTACGGTGAGCCAATTTCAACTCAAACAGAAGAGACTCGAATTTGGCAGAACCGTCCACAAAGAGGCTGGCAGAACATCCACGTTCACAGATCATGTCTCATGTCATGCTGTGGCAATGCCTCGTCATCCGGTGGCCAGGTTTATCGACAGACCTCATCATCTCCACCCTCAGCTGGTTCCAATATTTGCAATCTGCCTATGTAATTCTTTTTTTCTTGTTCCTCTATTTTTGCCTCTTCCTCCTTAAGTAACCTATCGCCCAATTAAGTATTTTTAATTCCTTTCAACTCGAGAACAAATGTAACCAAAAAAAAATCGCTAAAAAAGAAATGCTTTTACCCAACCTCCCTGCCCATCTTCCGCTAGATTCCTTTTCACATGAAAAGAGTCCTTTTAAAAGAATGACAATTGTTTTTTTTCCTTGATGCATTTTAATTTTTCGCGTAAAATATCATAAAACTGTTTTGCATCAGTGATCCTTTCAAAAAATAAAATTGTAGAAATTCTGCTTTCCTGGCAGTGTTCGAGGACCCATTGCATATAACCCTGCTTCGTCTGTGATTTTCTATACATTTATCAAAATGTGGAACAACTAAAAATAATATTCAAGTCCCTACAGTAAAAATAATACCAACATCAAATTGACAAAAAATACATATTAAAGACTCAACCTAGATAAAAAGAAACAAATAAAAAAATCAATACAGAGATTATCTTTATTTAGGAATGCATTTTATTGTACACACAAATATGAAGCAAAATACATGAACATTCCAGAACAATTACACGATTACAAAAGAGATGTTCTTGACCTTGTGACAAGGATAACTGGGCAACACTTTTTTGTATCTTCTTTTCATAAATGTTAAGAACTCACAAATACTATCCATTTCTCCTCAAAGCCCAAAAGAGAATTCTGTTTTTTTTTGTTCACGTAATAATATTCTATGCGTTACTCTATTACTCTGAAATGACCTTTTTATATGTAAAATCCCTCTTTGATTACTTACTTGAACCTATTTATAGTTGTATTGTGAAAACATACGCTTTATTCAGTTCCAATTGGACAACCTTAAGAGAGAAAATTTATTCGGCTTGTATTTATATACCATCTTCAGATGATTATTAACTGTATCTGCTAATGATGATTTCATGTATCATAACAATGCTGAAATGCTTAGAAAAATATGATGAAAATAACAAAAAAGAACGATTTTAATTTGATGTGTATGATGAGATTTAAATATAATTAAAATTGATGAACCTTCCTTCAAAAAAGTGGTTCATTAAACATAATTCTTATCTAGAGCATTTTTAAAACTAAGAATACTACTCAGGGGTACACTCATGTTCGAAATTATTTCTATTTAATATTTAAGAATATTTAAAAAATCCCGATTGATTCTGTTGAAGTTTCCCCCCTGGCTATTATAAGAACTTCAGAGTTTCAAAGATTAATCTTTAACATGCTCTTAAGCAAATCTTTAATAATTGTTGATAATAATTTGAAAAAATCAAGTATTAAAACAAATTTTAAATGTCACATTTCATTCTTGTTTAAATAAAATCACGATTTTATAATTTCAAAATTGGAAAGTTCAGCGTTCTCCCACTATTATCAGCTTCTAATGAAATTAATCACTTACACCTTAGTAATAATCACAGTCGGCTATCTAACTTGTAAGAAACTTGAAATTGCCAAGTTCGAAACCTTCAACATTGATACGTCATTTGAGGCTGAGAATTTATTAAACGACAGCAAGGAATCTCCCTCCTCGTTCTATATTAAGAAAAACACCTGTGCTGAAATAAAATTCACGCTTTCAGATATTTTCATCATTGAATCTTTTGTGGCTATTCGTAAGTTTAAAGTTTATCTCGTAAACTTTAGATGAATTTTACACAAGTGACAATCTATCACTATCGATCGGCTTCGAAAAAGTCGAAGTTGATCATCACGAATACTTTCCAATGATGGATTACTCTTGCAACACCACAAACTCGAGCATCAGCTGCTTTCCTCCTTGCTTTGCCTGTCAAAAAGCTGACCAGCATCCGCCCATCGCTGGCAGTGTGATACTTCTCACTGTTTTCAATAAGAATACTTCCGGATGGTGGAAGATTTACTCAATAGAGTTCTCTGGTCGTCCTTATAGAAGTCTTGTAGAAGTTTCTAACAAAAAGTGTAAGTTCTTTGCCTAGCCTCTGAGAGCAAGTTTTTATGAAATTTGGTATTTTTAGAGCTTTTAGAGATACTTTAATTCGCAGATAAACTTTAAGATCTATATAATTTTTAGGAGTTAATTTTGTAAAAATGACACTTATTTTATTGTAGTTATTTTGCATTTTTTTATAATTTCAGTCGAAATAACCAGCCACAAGCCTTACACTACATCGAATAACGACATTTGCTCCGATAAGCTATGGACCATTTTCGACGACTCCCACGTAGAAGCTCCGTCGATCATTTTACATGAGAGGAACGTTATTCTCTGGTTTGGAAATACTTTTAAGATTAACAATTTTAAGATCATGAAACAAAATAGAGGATACATACGTGAGTGAATGTATGCAAATCGGGATACTCACCTCCATTTTACATGTGAAAATAACTCTGAAAAAATTAATCACATTTTCCTCATTGTAGAAATTGATTTCATCGGCTATCAGAACAGATCGAAGAGATTCAACTTGAACGTTGATTGCAAGAGTGAACGATTGCATAGTAAGAATCAAATTTGTAAGTTTGACGACCACTTTGCAATGGCTGTCAAGTTTGACGCGATGGACGTGGAAAAGTTTCGAATCTACGGAGTACCTTGTGAGTAACGCTCCAAAGACTAAGGTTTTATTCAGGAGTTGCATGAAAAAAAATTTATAAAACGAAAAAAAAACTTTAGAAGAATCCCAATTTTCTGGAATACTTTTTCTAAATATCCAATACACTATTTAAGCAGAACATAAGGGGAAAAGTCATCAAGCAGCCAAGTTATTAGAGAATGGAGCTATTTTAAGTCAATTTTTTTGCATGCAAATAAAACTTAAAAATGGGTTCTGAAGGTTAAGAATAGAAATACTCCTAGACAGACTGAAAGAGTTTAATGGATGAATCTCTCCAAAATTGACAAAATCATCTGCAATTTCTGGTCTTAAATTATCAAGTTTTCCATCAGTAAATTACCTCTGAAAGTAAAGGATCTTAGTTTTGGATGACGCATTTTGACAAAAAGACCTGAGTAATTTAATTTGTGAAATTTCTTCTAAAATCCCCCAATGCCAACTGAATAAATGTTTGAAAAATCAGTGCTTCTGTGTTGGTACACTCGTGATTTCTTGTAAGCATCAAATTTATTACGGCATATTAAGCAGTAAAAATTCTTTATTTAGAACTTCAAATTCCTCCATAAATCCTTGTGACTTTTATGAGATTACGTCTTTCATCTAGGCATGTTTAGAAAAGGAGCACTATCGATATTTTCATAAAGGACAATCCCTTTTTTTGTAAAAATCATACCAATTGGAAGTCTTCGTAAAATCCAAGTCTTTTTTACACAGAAACCTGTTTATCTGTCGATATAAAGTTAACATTTTCAGATATTTGTATACTTAAATATGCTTTTACCGGTAAAAGAATAAAATATTCCAAATAAAATTTTCTGAAAGAACTTTGGAAAAAATGTAGACCATTAAGAATGATTTTTTTTGCCCTGGTAATCACTTCTAATGATCTCATAACGTCCTCAACAGTAAAAAAATTCCTTCGAATAGGTTTTTTATCTTCTTGCATTAACTTCTGCTTTCCAAGAGTTTCTTTGGACAGAACGCTTGATATTTCTCTCATTGACGAGTTTTGCGATTTTAAGATGCCAGTTTCAATCTTCTTCATGAAGGCATACATTATTGACGAGGAAAAGGGGTTGAATTAAGTCGAAAATACTAAATGCATAGCCTATCGGAAAAATTACGTAATCCATGTGTTTTTGTGATTTCGCTGTATTTAATTTTTTTGATTAAATTTTTTTTCATTCGATTCACTAGATGATTAAAGAACTCAATTATTGGGTCCAGTTATAGGCCAAAAAGCTAGTGTTGGGTTTTTTCTGCCACCACATTATATTTGAGTTTAATGATATCGAGTTTTTCGTTCAATAATTATTTTAGGATTTATGATAATGAAAAAATTTGATCCAAATAAACTTTTCTTGATGCAAATCACATTCTCTAATTTTTATCGAACCTCCTTTTCATTTAGACATTTATCCAAAAATTCAAATATCCTCAAGAAAGACGCCGCAAAATCACAATGACGTAAAAAAAAAATCCACTCCGAATATAACGATTACATGTAGCGTGCGAAATTGCTCAGAGATTGAGGACCTCTCCTGCGCTTTGCCCGGCGTTGAAGCCAAGTGCAAGTCGTTAATTCTAAACAGGCTCCTCCGCAAGAAGGACACCCATGAGCATATCTCCCTAATGCAATTGAATAGCTATGGCGTAGTACCGAGTTGGAATCAATTTCTAAGGGAAGCTTCCATTGTCACGAATAATCAGAGAGAGCTCAGCGTCCAGATGCCAAGGAGTTAGTTCTCGTAAAATATATTTCCAAAATTATGATACCCATCTTTGGTGGAAGAAACGATTATAAATCGATAATTACTAGAGCAACCTGAAAAGGCACGAATTTTTGAAAAAAAGGTATTTATTAATTTTTATTCGCATTTTTGATTATTTTTTTTTAAATTTTCATCTCCAAATTTTTTCTGATCTTTCAAAAAGTAATTTATACGTGTAAGACGTGCTCTTCGGATCTCTGATTCATCAACATTGGAATACACATACTTGTTGTGAAGCAACTATTAATAAAAAAATTTCTACAATAAGTAAATATTTTTCTGACTTAGAATGATCATAATTGGCTATTTATTTATCTATTTATCAATTAGGAATCTTGATAATAATGAAGTTTTGTCCTTTCTTTTGAAAAAAATCTAAATTCATTCGATTACTGTGTTAAATTAGTCTACAAATAATCTTAGATACAAAGGTAAAAATAGGCATTCACTTCAAAAAAGGTTTTAAAAAAAGGCTTGCTTATCTTCTTACCCTTTAGGCCTACAAGATTTATTTTTGCTTTTTGAGTTCTTAAGCTAATTCTATATTAACACACAAAAAAGGCAAAAAAAGGCATTTGGTTGCTCTACTCATGAGCCATCAGGGTCCGGACCTTGAAATTTATATTTTCTGAAATCTCCTGACTAACTAAGTATTCTGAATTGTATTTAAAATGTATTGAAATTAGATTTTTTGAAATAGAGCATTCTCATTGGTTCGCAGTTTAAAGACCAATCAAATCATGATAGTTAATGCTCATTTTGATTTTATCTCAAAATAACTTGGATGCCTTTTTTCTGAAAAATATCTCAGCAAGTCCCAAGTAAGGCAATGCAATGGTACCCTAAAATCCAAGCTTCTCGAAAATTCTTTATCGAAATTCGAAGATGTTTCGTTAGATCAGAAGAGGCTTGGGAGGGTTAAGAAGACAGTTTGATGTTTGAGTGATGTTTGAAACTAAATTCTGATTAATACGTCTTTTTGATGGCAATTAGTCGGCGAGACAAGCACTCAAAGTGACAACTGACGCGCTTGATAGAAAAGAAGATTTCGCATCTTAAAACTCTCAACATTTCTAAGGATATTGTGATAGAATAGATGTCCGTCATGGTTTTGTGGAGTAGGATAAAACCTAAAGTATGATTATTAGAGCATCGAAAAGTCCTAAAAGTTATATTTCAAGGTTATGGTCTTTTTTAAATTCAAATCAATAATTAATTTTTCTCTATGATGCTGATTTACAAAGT
The DNA here is from genome assembly GCA_000715275.1 of Gyrodactylus salaris. Classification (NCBI taxonomy): domain Eukaryota; kingdom Metazoa; phylum Platyhelminthes; class Monogenea; order Gyrodactylidea; family Gyrodactylidae; genus Gyrodactylus; species Gyrodactylus salaris. Next base: position 42,223 of record KL567180.1, read on the forward strand.
TATTAGGTCCTGAAATAGCCTAAAATCAGAATAGAGTCCTAAAATATAATGTCCTATTTTTAGGTCATATTTAAAAAATTGGTTTCAAATGTTCATTTTATCAGATAATTTTTCCATTTCGACAAAATAATTATCTATCAAGCCTTTCAAGCATCAAGTCATATATTTTTAGGTCCTTTGTGTTAGGTTTTTTGTGTTCTAAATCTTGATGCTCTAATGATTATACATTATCTATTTGCTCAGATCTTTTGTACATAACAAAATTTTCCTTATACTATGCTGAACGGTTAGGCGACTTTACCTGTACATATTTCCTCGAAATGCACAGGAAGTCGGAGTCCTTATTCGTCACAGTGTCTTTTCCCGGTGGATACTCGGTGCTGGATGATATACTCATTGCTTATACACCTGATGACAAGAACTCTCAAGGAAAAATGATAAGACACTATTTTATGGAGAAAATTGATCAGCCAAAAATTGCTTCGAATATATGAAGTCTTTCTGTTATAAAGCCAAAAAGCCTCAATTTTCCCGCTATTCGTAGTACCTTGAATGCTTCATACTCAATAATACGCTATTTGCTTTTTGAAGAGAGCAATTTTTTAGGTTTTTTATTATTAGGTTGATAACATATCAAAATATTCTCTATGTGCGTCCTAATAGGATTACCCAATATTTATACTCTTTCTCTCAAAAGTTAGCAACTGTAGCATTTCTCAATAAGTTTTCACTAATAGAAAGTATTAGGTTGTTTTTTAAGTTCGTTCGTATTTTCATGAAAACAAAAAATTGATTTAAAAACTGCTTAAAATAGTATTTATTTGTAAAAATAATTTCCATTAGAATCTATAACTCTTTGCCAACGATCTGGAAGCTTTTCTATGCCTTTTTTCCAAAAGTCTTCGGTTTTAGAACCAAAATACTCCTCAACCCAAAATTCAACTTCGTTCCGGGTTTTGAATTTTTTATCGCCTAAATGATTTTGAAGGTCTTGGAAAAGGTAGAAATCTGATGGAGCAATGTCTGGGGAATAAGGTGGATGGTCCATTGTCTCCCATTTCAAGTCAGATATTTTTTTTCGAGTCATCAAAGATACATGTGGTCGTGCATTGTCCTGGTGAAAAATTATTTTTCCTCTATTCGCCATAGCTGGCCGTAAGTCTTTGATTTTCTTGTTAACCTCATCAAGTTGGGTACAATAAACATCAGAGTTTATTCTTAAACCATTTTTGAGAA
>JJOG01006050.1:0-15105 GCA_000715275.1 Gyrodactylus salaris
GACTGCCAACAATTTATACATGGTTTCTAAAGAACTATGAAAGTTGATCTTATTTCAATCAAGACAGATTGGAAACACAACGCTTTATACCTATGATAGTGGCTTGCTTGAAAGACATTTGTAAGACTTGACCAATCTATTTCTCGTTTTCGGCTAAATTTCACATTCAGTACGTTGCCTCAAGACGAGTAGTATCCTTAATTCATAACACATTTATTCACTCAAATATATGTAAAATTTCATGCTGAAAACGACTCACTTAACTGTTTTCACATTAATCATTTGGTTACTTAGATATTAATACAAATTTTCTGAAATCTTGAATTTCAACTCTTTCAAAGTTGTCATTCATTTAAATAAGGTTCGAAATTCAAAATTATGTTTTGTTCAAGTCAAATTCATATCTAATCCAATTTTAAATCGCCTTATTTGAAAATGAGTCTCGTGCCAATCTTCATCGTAAATATTGATGAGCTGAATATTTTTGAGCTTAATCTATTCAGAAATGAGCTTATGATTCATTTAAAGAATCCTAATCTTATCGCGAAGCAAAAAAATCCATGAACGTAGAAAATCTATGAATTGGAACAGAAGGGAGAAGACCCATGATGGCTATGGTACTGTCCTAGATGCAAGCAATATAAGTCCATTCGGGATAGTAAATCTGATTTTATATAGAAATCTTCTTCCAATGACATCTTTGAAAGAGTTGAAATTCAAGATTTCAGAAAATTTGTATTAATATCTAAGTAACCAAATGATTAATGTTAAAACAGTTAAGTGAGTCGTTTTCAGCATGAAATTTTACATATATTTGAGTGAATAAATGTGTTATGAATTAAGGATACTACTCGTCTTGAGGCTACGTACTGAATGTAAAAGTTAGCCTTCGTTTCAATATCATATGTGATTCGACGTGGTCATTTCACATAATTTTTATAATGCCAACCTGCTTATTCTCATGATTGTCGAATCGGTAATTTTTTGCAAAGAGCTTGAGATATTGGATCCTTAAATCTGCATACAATATAAAAATAATAATTAATCTGCTTGATTCGATAAGATCAGCTCGAAGGAGTAGACATGCTTTTTAGTTGAAAGAAAAGTTCTCAAAGAATTATAATTGATTCTACTTCATTAGGTTACTTGGAATTGATTAAATTAATTATACTTTTCTACACTGCGAGCGAAAGTCGTCATTCAAATCTTGGTGATATCTTAAAAATGTAATGTTTTGCAGAAAGAACGAAATGAGCAAAAAAATACAATCTTTGATTCTTGACATTCAAAACAATTAGGATTTTGTCAAGAAAACAAAACTACAAGTCTATGTCTATTTTATTTCTAATTATGATTACTTTTAGGATGTCATTTACGCGATAAGAGACACCGCATTCGTAACATCCGAGGCCCCGATCATACTCTCCCTGGAGAATCATTGCAGGTGAGATTTGCAGTCAATAGCAAAAACTTTCGATTTTCCCCTACTGAATGGGGATATTTGTTTTTTTACAAGTGAAAAAAAGAAAAGTTTCCTTGTTAGGAATCTCTACTGTATTATTATATGAGGAATCTTGAAAAAATTGCTTATTTATCCAAGCAATCATGCAAAGATTCTCAATTATCTTTGAAGTAAAAGTAAGGAGTGGAAGAGTAAGTAACAACTTTCACTTTCTTAGTAAACTTCAACAATACAAACTAGCACATTACTGTGAAGAGATCCTCGGGGATATGTTACTCACGAAGCCAATTGATAAACATCCAGTGAGTTTTGAAAATAAATTTTTGATCCCTTTTTTCCATTTTTCCTAGTCCAATCTTTTGTTTTTCTATTTATTTTCGAAGAATGTGCAAAAGTGAATATCTCTTATGATTCTACTCTAAACAATTTAAATCTTGAACAGATTCAATACAAATTACATGAACCATAATGAGTTAGACGGAAAGAGAGGGGTCTAGGTCAGGTGGGGAAATAGTCTGTTGAAAAAATATTTTAGTGAAATTTTAAAAGAAAAAATGTCAATTTATAGTAAGTTTTGATAATGATAGAAAAAATTTGATTAAATTTAATAATAAATACCATTTTATTCTTTTGATGATTTAAAATTACAGGTTTTCTGCAATTTTCTGTTCCGAAATCTTTCTTATTCGAACGATTTTATGTAGTTGAGGAATTTGGTATCCATATAGGCTTATTGCAGGGTTTGATTCGAAAAATATTTGCTAGCAGAGACATCTGGCTTTCTATTTCAGAGTTTTCATGATAAATTATTTATTTTAATCTTCTCAAAATAGTCAATTTATAGTCATTCATGCCAACAATTAGACCGAATAGTCTATTTCTAAAATCGTAACCTGACCCCTTAGAAGAAAATTGATGACAATTTTTGCATTTCAAAACGAAATAGATCGAAAAATATTTTGTCAGTTGGGTTGCTCTAGTGATGATTCATTTTTATTCAATTTCCAGGTTAAAATCTCATTCTTAGAGGAGCCTAAATTGAAAAAGTCGCATTACGAGTATTTGACCTATGCTAGGAAAAGGAAAAAAGCAAGCAAAATACTAAGCCTTACAACCTTTAGACCTGTCTAACTAGAATTCGTCATCAATGATGAGTCATCCTTAAACTCAGAATAAAACACAATACAAATAAATTAATTCAAACTTTCAATTAATACACTAAATGAATAAAAAATTATGATGTAAGTTCATAAATTTTAATTTTAAGCTGAAAATTACCTTAAGTGGCACTGCCTTCTTCAATTGTCTTGAAATTTTTTCTAAAATACCAACGCTAAAATTGAGATTGCTTTCGGTGTCTCATAGCCATCTCAGTATATTGATTATTAACAAACTCATACCCCACTGGTTAATCCCAGCTCTTCTAGTATACATCTGACTGCTGACTCATAGTTTTGGGAGACTTTTGAAACTTTTAAAATGAGATAATCGAAAAGAGATAATTATTTATATTATGATATTCAAACTAGCTTGAACCTGGAGTTGCTTTACCCTCTCCGGATAAACTAAAAAAGAAGATCATTATCAAGAACAAAAGGTTACGACCCGAAGTAGAAAAGCGTGAGTCTTTATCTAATTACGAATTTGATTATATCCAAGTCTTGGCTCTTGTCATTAATTTGAGAGTTGATTAAAAGAGCAAGCACACCTGAATAGTTTCATTTCTTCCCCTACACACATACACCCGCCAAAATATTATGTTTTTCTTTTATAACTAAACCCTTCTGACCACTTCTTCAGATCAACTAGACCTATTCATGGGTGGACAGCAGGATGCGATTGTCGAGGAGAACGATATCGGCGAAGACCCCGACGCTGTACCCAACACTCAGGATAATGAATCTGTTCAAATTAATTGTAAGTAAAATTCTCAACAAGAAAATATAATCACTAACCTTATTAATTCTCAAGCCTCATCTTCGTTAAACTACTCTGAAAATGTAAACACTGATAACATATCAAATGTGACCAAAGATTCAATTACACCATCCTCTGTACATAACATATCGTTTCGTCCGATGCCAAGTAATACAAGATTAACTGAGGCTGATATTAAGAAATTACTTTTGAAAAAGGTAATTCATGAAACAACATTAAAACCCTAGAAGAAATTTTTGTTTTCATTAATTTGCAAAGTTAACTCTATTATTTATTCTCTCAATTTCAGGAAGAAGTGAGTGTACAAATACAAGAAAAGAAGAAGGTTGTTATAATCTATTGTTTTGATAACTGTGTAAATACTTTATATCTCTTGTACCTATAATTCATTGTATTATCGGCCGGGTTAGAGTCAATATATATATATTCTCCTCAAATTATATCGATTTAACGCTATACATGTATTCCGCAAAAGCAACCAACACGTTTTGTTTTCAAGTGTTTACAGCACATCTTCATATTCAGCTTGCATTTCTAATTGGGGATATTTTTTGAAATACTCAAAATATGAAAGAGCTCATCTACAGATGGTGTGACTAATGTCATGGCTTTGGATAACTCTAATTTTATTTTCAAGGGGACCATTCTGTGTGTATTTGAGGAGTGAAGAAAAAATCTTTCTTGTCGTCTTGAACTCTTTTCTTCTCTGCATGCCTTCTTGACAGTGATCATCACAGCATACTAATGAAAACATGAAACAGATTTTATGCCCACATGAAAGAGGGGGCATTTGATTAATCAATTATTCTTTTTTTATTATTGCCAAGCGTAGTTGGGTAACATGATCTTATTTGCTTGGATCTGGAAATCTTTTACATTTTCTAAAATAATTGATGAAACACTAGAAGAATACCAGTTTGCAATAGACCATAATCTTTTATTCTCTCTTCAGCTATTATAATCCTAATTTGTATTATTGCTACAGATGAGGGGATGTCTATAAGAATCCTCTCCATTCATGGATGCTTAGATTTAAATAAATTTCAATGCCTTTTCGATATTCCAATAAATCATAAAGTTTAAGAAAAATGTAATAATACTCAATCCAGAGATTTGAATGACTTTATATTGCTGTATTTAATGAAGCTCTTTATGTATTTGTGATTAGGCCATATTATGCTTGGGAATTTTGAGTTTAACTCTTCCGCTCATAACAGCCTGTAAACTATATTTGATTGTAATTTTGTGGAAATATAAAAAATCAGTTATTCGTGTCATAAGGCTTTTGAATGGGAGTTTAACTAAAACTCCTCACTTTCAAAGGGTCTTCTCACGACGGAAGAAGAGCAAACCATGCTGTCTCAGTACCAGTACACTGGAGCGACCACTTCCATTCATCCTTACCTCTCAGCTATGGTGAATTATGCTCAGCCGGTTAAATTTCAAGGATTTGATATATCAGAAGGTATGCCATTAATGATAAACCATCTCTAGACGCTCTTCGTCTTTCTTAAGACTCATCAGTAGAGATTAGAGATAAATGACATTCAGAAGGAACATACACACAACGAGTAGTATTCTCTAATTTCATTGGTCAATGTCATCCAATGTGACTTTTGTGAACATATCTTGAGCCTATTATAATAATTAATGAATTTTCCTTTTTACAAATATTTTAAAATATCTCTGGTAACGTTACATTGTGACTTGATTTTAATCTATTTATCTTGTCCCATTATTTCTGTCGTAAATCCTGTATTCCCTCGTAATCTCTCATTGCATGAAAATTACTTGTTTGTTGCCTTGTCTATTTTATGTTCCTTCACAAAAGATGAGAATTTGCATTATCAAATGTCATCCTTTAGTGAAACTGTGGCCCTAGGCCTTTTGAAGAATGAGGCCATTGAATTAGTAAAGTGAATTCAATTGATTTTGTTAGATTCTTTCAACTAGAGTATGCATCTTCTATGCTTTGTGTTTCATTTTCCACTGTTTTCTTTAGATCTTAATGTTTCCCATCAAATGCATTCGTTTAATGAAAGCTTTGCAATCAACTTGATCAAGAAATATTGCATTGAATTTGTCGAGTAACTTCTGATATAGTAAAAACATTGCACACTAGAATCATACATTCGATTTTGTACATAAAATCGTAGCGAATGTATTGAAGAGACCATATTGAGCGTTTGTTTTGAAAGTTTCATGCCTTGAGACCTGAATTCGCCGAATATTGTATTGAATTATTCTGCTTTTACTAGTTTTTGCCTCAACCCTCATAGTTCCCTGATGACATAAGCTTTGTCGCTTTATAACTTTGAAAACACATGTGCTAGAAGTTAGGAAGATAAAATCTAAATCTATCAGATCAAGCGAAAAAATATAATTATTCAAAGTCTGAAAACTTCTGAAAAATTATGTTTTGAAAAAGGAATTAGATTTAAAAGTGCTCTCTTTTTTAAATTTGATCAGATCCAAGTTTTCGATTTTCTTAATCTTGAAAAAAATTTCACGGCTCTAGAATCTAGGCTTGCAAAGACATTCTCAAAGTTTGAGTCTCATTTCAAAGTACATGATCAATCCTTGACAAACATGAAACCGGAAAAATGATAATATCAGATGAGCTCTTCAATAACTTTCCTAAGATTTTCTCAGAATATTCATATTGCACATGTCAGATGAAGTCTCTCGAAGCTATTCACTGGCTCAATTATAATACATTTTGAGTCATATTATCACACCAGGGTCACCCGTTACATTCCCTGCACTGATTGAGTTTTCTGCTTTAAAGTCTGGTTATTAACATGTACCATGTTATCTTCATATGAAAGATACATGGGCAATCATCAGACTTCAAAGTATGGAATGCTTGAACATGGGATATCGTTTATAACGGATAACCCTATTGCCATAACCCTTGCAAAGCTTGCAATCATGAAACACAATGGCTTAATATGAGGAAAGAATGACTTCTTCTTCTACGTTATTAAAAAAAATGATTTAAGGAAAGAAATCCAATATTTCCTCCACCGAGAAGAATTAGAGAAGTAGGTAGCCTAATAAAAGAGAGAAAAAATGCATACGAAGTATTCCAACTCTAGATTCTTTTACGAAAAAATTAGACCCTTTTGTAAGTGAACGAGTTCTGCATTTAGATTTTTTCTAGTAGAATATGAGAGATTAATCCTCTTAATGAATGATCTTGAACACTTTGGGCAAAAATGAGGATAATACTTGTTTATGATCCTACGAGTAAATCACTCATCAGATTATAATGGAATTATATGAGCAATAGATTAGACAATCTTCTCCCTCCCAAAGTATTACTTGGCAAAAAGACTAGGAACCAGTACTGCTTTATTTGCTGCTTTATTTATTTATCTTTTCAGCATGCTTTTCCAAATACACAACGCTTATAGGTTAATGTTCATTTAACCTTACCAATTTAATATAGCTACAACAAGCGTCAAATGAGTCGAATTTATCCAAGAGGAAATCGAGTGGATAGTAGCAATTATATGCCTCAAGTGAGTTTTGAAAAATTGCAAACTTGAATTAGTTTTCTAATTATTCTTTGTGAATAGGAGACTTTGTTGTACATATATTAGATATTATTATTGCTTTTTATCTAACATCGTTATATAGAGGCTATAACATAAATCTTTTCAAGGCAATCTCTTGCTTCAACGATTTATTATAATCAATTCTCACTTAGTATAATCTTCTCTTATCAATCTGAGTTTTGCTTAAAATTCATCTGTTAACTGTGAACGGATTACTACACACAAAAGACATAATCCAGGCCATTTTCATTCTTATTCCAAATATAGTAAAAATTAGGGCACTTCTTCTTGAAATGAGATCACGAGGAATCGCTTTAGATTGCTCAGTTATAGAATGGAAAACTAATTCTGAGACTATTTCTATCTTTCGAGCCCTTTAAATCTATCTAATATGGTCAAAACGCTAATGTGTTAAAAACCCATATACAAATAAACCCAAATGGCCGCCATCGATTTTCTCGCTTTTTAAAGGCTACTGAATGGAAATATCGATATATTCTGTCCAAGCAAATTATTCCGCTCCTAAAGATAATGAGATTGTTATCTGTTAAGATTTCGAAATTCTGGCTAATTTTTAGCTACATATCCCACATCAGTCACATTCTCCTAACAAGAGGCTTTTAATTGAGAACGTTTCTTCTAAAGGATAGAATTGTTCATGTAGTTCCCAAATATTACTCCTATCTCTCACATAATCGTTAGATAGTCGAGAAAATCCCGGTTTAAGTTTTGGCGCAAGTTCAAATTGATTTGAATACGATTTTCATACAAACTATTTCGGCCTGAAATCATGTCTATCATGTTAATAGATTACGATTGTGCGCGATCTAAAAGAGGTAATATTAAAAAGCAGTGCCCTAGTACACATTAAAACCTTCTTTAGTTGCAAGTGATTATAGGTCACACAAAAATCGATTTCATTCTCAACTCTGATCAGTTCTCTCAATCTAAACCAATAATCTCATCCGGATTTTTTTGATTGGATTAAAAAATAAAGGGGGTAGGGAAAACAGTCAGTTTTTTAGCTTCATTATATAAAAATATTTAATGCTTAAAATGTTGATAGACTTGTGGGGAATGATTGCTCATTATTTTTATAATAAAATATTTTTTTACTATTTCTCTTAGAAAATTCAAGTATTGATTTTAAAATCGTTTGAAATTTTTTATCAACAACTTTTTCATTTATTTTACGCCTCCTCCACCACATAAGAGATTTTATTATAATCAAAAAATAATGTTATGTTTATTCTATTATTCTTACAGAAGGGAATATTGAGTAGAGTGAGAGAGAGACGCTGTATTCAATTTACTAGCAAGTATACGTCTTATAGTGACATAACACAAAAGTTGTTTTAGAATAAAATTTCCCACTAGAAAATCTATTTAACTTAAATTGAATCAATGAATTTGGATCAATGTGAGAGGGATGCACAATAATACCTCTTATTATTAAGGCCACAAACAAACCTAATCTGTTAAGGGTTTGTAACTTAGTATGTTTAAAATACGAATATAAATATGAAAATCCTTTTTGTTGATAGTATTTGATATATTCATTGTATTTACAATCGTGATCGTCACAATACCTTTATTTCAAGGATTTTTACTTGGGACTGGCGGCGATCGACAAGACATTTCGAAGGTTCAGTTGTCTACTCCGACTAGGGAGAATTGGGATAGGGAAATAAACGCACAACCGATTTTAGTACACAAATCACATCAACCTCTTATATGCAAAGTTCATGCCCCACTCTGATTGGTTCTTCTTATCAGTGGTTTCAAATATTTGATAAACTAAAATAGACTTTGAAGATAGAGACCTGATTGGTCGAAACCGGTCTGGGAATAGTTCTTGCTAGATTGATGTCAGTCTAAAGATAGACACTTGTTGTTGAAGCAGTTCATAAGCGAAAATTATGAAATCATGTCGTTTATTGATTAGCTTTCAATCCTTTGGGACTTGAAGGATTAATTATAGTAATTCATTCTCTCAATTTTGTTTCAAAAAGCTACCAGTTGTATATTCACTTAAATTTTTGTTTATGAAATTATGCTTATCACAAAGTCCTCTCCCTCTTGTGATTTTGACGCTACATAACGTATTAAGCATTAATGCCTAATCAAAACTAATTATACAGTAAGAAAGATTGCATTTCAAGTTGTAATTGTCGAAGATTTAACTGTTAAACAACTTAAATTAGATTAATTTATAGTATTTCTTAAGCTTGTTTTAATGTAAATGTTCAGGTTTTAATTTAATTATCCAACTTTCAAATTAGATTATCTTCAATCGAAGTTTCCACAGACTACATGTGCTCAATGTTTATTTCAAAGGGAGTATTTCGAAATAATTGATTGTTCGACTTATTCTTGTCTGAAATAATAAGCAATGATAGATGGGAGAGAAAATTGTGTTAATTCCATTTTATTGCCTAGATTTTCTGGAATGCTGGCTGCCAAATGGTTGCATTGAATTTCCAAACACCAGATCTTGCTATGCAATTAAACCAAGGCAAATTTGAATATAATGGCAATTGTGGGTAAGTATTAGTCCATTCGATGTAATTTGATCCCACGCTTTCATGATTCACAAAAATGAATATTCGTTCTTGTTGTGAGAAATCTATTAATGAGAGAATCGATTGAGTCAATCTTTATATCATTGGATGATTTAATATTGCCCAATAATAATATTTTCTATAGATATTTATTAAAACCCGAGTTTATGAGACGGCCCGAAAGGCAATTCGATCCCTTCTCAGAATCCCCGATGGATGGTGTCATCGCAGCAACATGTGAGGTGCAAGTAATTTCCGGACAATTCTTATCCGAAAAGAAGATTGGAACATATGTTGAAGTTGACATGTATGGCCTTCCGACTGATACGATTCGCAAAGAATTTCGAACTCGTGTTATACCGAATAACGGTCTCAATCCGCTTTACTGTGATGATGCTACATTTGTATTCAGAAAGGTATGCTTGTAGATTTAGACTTATAGAGAATAAAATCATTGCCTATGTCCTCGTAAAATACCTCTTTCATCATACCAATAAATCATTCTTAAAAATCAAGATTGTTCTACCCGACCTGGCTGTATTACGCATTGCAGTTTACGAGGAGACTGGTAAACTGATTGGACAGCGTGTACTACCTCTAGACGGTCTTCAATCTGGATATCGTCACATATCGCTACGTACAGAGGGCAATTTTCCTCTATCTCTCCCGACACTTTTTTGCAAAATATCCATATCGACCTATGTACCAGAGGGCTTCAACGCTTTCGTTGACGCTCTGTCAGATCCGCGGGCTTACCTCAGCAAGGAAGAGCAGAGAATAAAACAGGTAATATTTCTTTAAAACTCTTTCATGAAATTATTCGTGCTGATGAAACTTCAGTATGTAATATTTGAACAGGGTTAAAGCAGAAGAAGAAATCAGCTAGCAAACTATATTCAGTATAGAGCAATTAGATTTTTTATCTAAGTAAAATCCAAGTTTTGTTATGAATTCTATTCAACGAAGCTATCTTATTGGTTGTTGAATTTATGAAGTGGGGCCATTAAAAAAATGTAAACTCTGTAAAATATGCAAATCATACACTTCTAATAATCTTTTCTATAGCTCGCAAGTCTCGGTGTTGACTCTTCAGAGATTGACGAAGGGCAATCGACATGCAAGGCCAACTCCTCTCGGCGGTATCCCTCGAAAAGTCACAGCCAAGGCCCCCTGGCCAACTCCTCACACATACCTTCGACCTCAGCCCTCAATCAGACTGGATCTGAAACTAATCTGAACCCATTATCGAGTAAAAAGGAAGATAGAAAAAGTATGTCAATAGCATATTGCACTGCCATAAAGACACAACACCAAATTGTCATTCTCACTTGTCACCCTATTCTCTATGGCTAACATTCGGTAGATGTGTATATTGTATAAGTGGGATATTAATAAACATTTGACGTCTTCTAAAGTCGCTCATTTATTGATAGACTTACTTCTGATTTAAAAAATCTCTGTTTATGGCGTCAAATAGGCATTAATATCCCACTTTCGATATACAGCTATCGATTATTAGTCATGGAGAATATGGGGAAAAGTGAGAATGACAATTTGGTCTTGGGATAAATAATCGATCCTCACAGTATGTCGCCAAATTTATCTACCTACAAAACAAAAAAACCTTTTTTACAACGACCAGATAATAAGACATTTTTTTCATATAATTTTACACTAAGCAAGAGATATTTTAACTGATGGATAACAAAAATACGTATTTGTGCACGTACGCACCTCAGTAGTCATACTGGCGTGCGTGAATAGTTTCATACGATATCGTGCTAGAACGAGCAGAAAACTCGATACTCTCAACGCTGATACAACATTGGATGATTTGCATGTTTGAAATTTATCGAAATTTATATCAGATATCGAATTCGATATTGGAAAGGTCTAGTTTCAAGTAAATTGTAGGACAACGGCCAGTTCATGTAATGCTAGATTTATCTAGATTTTTGTTTTATATCGAGGCATCATTTTATTCTAGCACATATCTTGATTAAGTTTATTTGAGATGTTGACTTTCATAGAAAGACAAAAAAGACGCGCCATAATATGGTTAAATATGCAAATATGGCGTTATTTTTAAAATAAGTATGGAATTCTCTTATCTTTGCTGATAATTTGAAGAGGGGATTATTTTGATATTTGGAAAAACAGGCTAATTCGATACACTTTTCAGATGATCCCAAATTTGAGAACATAACATTCGCCATGTTGGTCTCGGATAAGAATCATCACAAACTGTTGAAGCGTCAAGTTAAAGAGTTGGAAAACCTCAAGCGACGTCATGAGAAGGAGGCGGCATCAATGCTTCGATCGCACACCCTCGTCATCGATCGCTATACAACATTTCTCAAGAAGAATCCAAACTCAACCTTTTTCTCCACGACGCTGCTACAAACGAATCTCGCTGGACCTTCGCCTCTCAAGACCGATGAGAAGTTTTCTCATTTGTCTCCTCTCGGCATAATTTCCTTTTTCAAAAAGTGAGTCCTCCAAACTTCTGATTACGAAACTTTTCGTCACTGATTTGTAGTTCTCTCTTTTCTAGCAGCAAACTCACAACAGACAACTCTTCAAGCATAAAGTTCCCATCCGATTCAAGCTCTCATGTCAACTCGGGATCATCAAAGAACCCCAACGTCTCCTCAGATCAACAGATTGTGAATATTATCAACAGCTCCGATACCAATAACTCCCCAATCGCGCAAGCAGCCAGCTCAGTCGCTATGAGTCTTCCGGATGAGGAGCAGCGAAATCAAATGTTGAAAATCATCAACCAACAGACTGAGCAATGGACCCAATTGAAGTTGAAACAACGAAAGGAGATTCATTCACTATATTTGAACTTTTTAGACTTTCGAAAAGATGGTCTTATCAAGGTAAATAAATAGACTCAATGAAGAGTACAAGTGAAAACTAATGTTGTTGCTCCTTTTAGCTCCTCCACGAAGCTCAGGAGGAACAACAAAGACTTTTGAAGACAATCCAAGACAGAGAGACAAAGGAGATGAAATCCCAACAGACGAAATTGTCTATTGAGTCAAATAGAAGTGTCGCTAATGACAAAAAGTTGAAGAACAAAGCGGAGAAAGACAGACGAATCCGTGAACTCAATGACTATAATACAAAACGTTTTATTGACCAGAGAAAGGCTCAAGCTCAAAAGCATGATCGTCAGATGAATGAATTATCAAAGAGACATACCCGTGAAGAGGAAGAAGTTATAAATACATTTAATAAGGTTTGTTAAAACAATTATGTCGAATGCAGTTGTTATGAGTTTCCGATTTTTTGTTGATAATTTATTTAAATCTTTGTTATAGGAACGCGAAGAGCTCAATCGCAAGAACAAGGAAGACATACAAGCATTGAAAAGAGTAACTATTATATAAATATTAAGAATTCTCTGTCCCCGCCCACAAGTTGTACCTCCTTGGAAAGTCCTTTATACTGTGATTTCAATCTATTCAAACTTTGTGGGCATTTTAAACAAAAAAATGAGTTATTTTTATTTTCATCCAAAATCTCCCTCGGCAAATCGGATTTTTTAACAGCAGTTGCGTAAATACGAGATATTGTGAAAATATGTAAATAAGGATAATTAGAAAATGTAGAAAAAGAGAGAAAAGTATGCGTAAAAATACTAATAAAATCGTTCACTAAACATAGATACATGCTAATGATTTCAAAGTAAATTTATTTTTCTAACACTTGTGTATATTGAAAATAATTCAAGATAACTCTAAAAGAAAGAACCAATTTCGACACTATTGTTATTATCGGACCTACTGTGATCAAGAACCTTTTGAAAGATACTATTTTAGATTTCTTCTCTTTATAATTTTGTTATTATTTGACTTCAGAATTCAAAAATATGTTTTCTCTCGAAAAATGAAAAATATATATACAAATCAATGATTCTTCTGTTCACAGAAATGAGACTAACAATTGCTTGCGCCTCTAGAGAATATATTACTTTGAGTCTGACAGTAAGTGGAAAATGAGGCACATTTGAGTGATCTCATGAGGGTTAATCACTAGGCAATTCTTCTTTGAACTCTGAATATTGCAACATATATGTCAAAACATATTTTTATTATTTACTAACTACTCGAAAGTATGATGGTTAATTTAAAAAATATATATTTAAGAGAGATTGCTAATAGCTAATGTACTATTAACCTGTTGTTGACCAGAAACATGTAACCTCCCATGTCACCTTCTAGAGATCAAGCTTCAATTATATTAGGTTGTTCGGAAAGTAATTGCATTTTTTCCTACGAATATTTCACTTTTTATTTTCTCATGGTATGATGTGAATGTTCAAGTGGTATCATTTTAAAGGCAATTCAATATAGATCAAGACCGAATTCGATTCATCATCACACTTTACTTAATTTTCGAATAAATAACCAATGAGTGAAGTCATGTCCATGGTTAATTTGAGGGCAATAATGCTATTTTTCTTCATGAAAGGCACGAATGACACAAAAACAACCAAAAAATGTGCAAAGTCCTTGGTGGAGATCTTGTCAAATACAGAACGGTCAAAAATCGGTTCTCAAAGTTTTCTACTGGCGACTACAATCTTGAGAACAATCTGTGTGATATCCAGAGAGCGCCCACTCCAACTGATCAGTTATCACACAGAAAAAACATGATATGAATTCAATATCCGATCATTTTCACTCAAAGTTATAATTCTATCTTACTTAAATCAAATTATTTGGTGTCAAACAAAGTTTAAACATATTGTTACAATGGACTCAATAAGATTGAATAAGTTTTGCAAATTCTACATTCATGATTTTGGTTCGATAATCACCATCGATTGTATAATTTTGTAAGTCGACATCTTCGAATAGGGAAGGATTTGATTTGGTAAGGTAGCTGTTGGTGACTTGTATGAAGATAATTGCTACTGCGGTTACGAACTTGGTAACATTTCCATCGCTTGGTTATACTTCATTAGATTTTTTAAAGATCTTCTAATTTATATACACCTAAATGTTGATTATGTAATTTGATTGGCTAATGGATAACGCCTACCCTACTATATAACGCCATTTCATGTTCGTTAAGGAAGACGCATATTAGGTTGTTCGGAAAGTAAATGCATTTTTTCAGTCAAAATTAAAATTCAAAAATTTATTTATTCAAAAAATAATTTTCATCATTTATCGTTGAGGTAGCTTCTCTATTCCCTTACGCCATAACTGCTCGTTTTTTGACTCAAAATTGGATTTTGTCCAATTTTCAACCTCCTCGCGGTTATTGAAAATTTATTCCTTCTGAATATCTTGAAATAGGTAAAAATCCGATGGAGCAATGTCTGGAGAATAAGGAGGATGGCCCATTACCTCCCAAGGAAGTTCAGAAATTCTTTTTCTTGTCTTCAAAGAGACATGTGGCCTTGCGTTATCTTGATGAAAAAGAACATTTCTTCTATTGGCCAACACCGGCCGGAGTTCGCGAATTTTTTCATCAACTTTATCCAGTTGGGTACAGTAAACATCCGAGTTTATTGTGAGTCCATTTTCGAGGAGCTCATAAAAAAGTATGCCTTTGCAATCCCACC
>JJOG01006052.1:0-12508 GCA_000715275.1 Gyrodactylus salaris
CTAGGGAAAAATAGGTTGTACAATAAGAAAGTTTCTTTGCACATAATTGAATATGGAAATGAGGGACTCCCAATCGACGGAATAATAATAATTGTAACAAGGGTTTTTTTGGACAAGAAGTTTCGGGAGTGATTGAATCATTCCCTTCTTCAGTTGTCTTTGAAAAGGTTGAAAAAGTCAAAAGGGCAGCATTCACATCCCAAGGTTTCGTCGATAAATCACCCTTGTTCTTGCACTAAAAATATATCGTATACCCCACTCTCTCATTGGTCAATCTCTCTCAAGTTCATCCAGCATACACCATCTACTTTACAGAACTCAAAAATCAATCTACTCTTTTCAATTTACAAAAAAGTTTTCCTAAGCCGTTAAGTTTTAATAAGAGACAGATCACGTATTTATCTAATATTTTTCAAAAAATGAAGTACACGTTATTTTTATCACAGATTTCAATAATGTTATTAGTTGTAAACCGATAATCAGATGAATTGACAATTTAGAAATCTTCAACAACTTTATTGATGTCGCTTTCGATCTCAGGATCTTCTAGATCTCGATGAGCCATCTTGCGATTTTTTGCGTGGAAGAACAACTCATCGACATGTCTTGCTAGTTAAAATTAGGATCCATTTTGTGTATTCTGGAAACCGGTTGATGCTTCTTAGGCTTTTTTACTTCTCCAAAATGATGTACTTATTAAGAAACATCTCTTTGAGCATGGAATTCACTATTCTTTCAAAAATAAAAGGTTAATAGTCTTCGTTCTTGTTTTAGTGAATTTGCTTCGTTCATTGAGGATGAATTCCATACCAGATATGCATTCGTTTTTGTTGATCAGAACAATACCGTAGTAAAGTAACTGCATTACATTATAACTAGTGGTTATTAACAACCTTTAGCTATCAATCGTTAAATCTGAAAGCTTTCCAAAACTGAGTCTCGTTATTCGAAATTTTCCGATTCTAAAAAGTTCCCAATCATCAATTATCATGCCAACAACATTAAATACGATTTTAAATGATCTACACTAGATTAAGACACCATTAAATAGTTTCTATGAAATTCCTCAATATTAGAATTACGAGTGAATAGCGTTTCAATAACTGCAGATTGATGTAAACCAACTTTAATTATGCCTCGTAGAAGAGCCTAACGGAAGAAACAAACAGAAAATAATTTCTTAGAAAATAATTGGAATGAGATATATTCTTGTTTTCAAACGATAATAACACAATATGAAAATATGCTAAATGTACCTTTTGGTACGCCAGTTATTTTTATTATTCAATGTTCATTCAAATGAGCTCTTAAAACAAAATTATGGAAAATATTATCTAACTTACACTGGACGATTTTTTATATTTTTTCTACCTCTCACAAAACCCATTGAGTCGGAATAGAAAACTAAAGGAGAAAGTGTTTGTCATATTTTCTTGAGATTTTGATTGAAAATCTAAATTAAATAATTAATTGCACATTTTGTTTAATTGCACTGATATATGTTGTTATTTGATTTCGTGAATGAAAAGCAATAAAACACCTCCAATTTTTAGAGGAGCTGAATAGATTGTAATAAAACTGAAACTAGAAGAAATACTCTGCAACAAATTTCTCAGGCGATAAGAAAGGAAAAGATTTGACCACAATTTTCGACATCCTGTCATCTCAGCTATCAAGCAATATTCGTGGCATTTTTTTAAATCCACAAAGCTTATTTTTCTTGAATCAAATTCATCACAATATGTTCCATAGATAATCTACAAATGTCCAGTCACATCAATCAGGACATAAAGCTACCAAGATTGGATCTAGAATTGTGAAAGATTAATATTTAAACAATTTTCCGAGAAAAAGAATATAAAAATAATGCTTTTGAAAATTCGAAACCACGTCATATGAGAAGTCATATTTTGAGACTTTGGAAACAATCCACTACGCAATTCCTAAAGTGTCTAAGGAAATTATTTTACATAAGATTGGAATGTAAGTTGATGCAAATTCATAAGATAAAGGAGAAAACTTCTCATGGACTGTTGAGGTGTGAAAATCTAAAAGATGTATCCATGTTTCTAAATCTTCAAAAATATGCATTTGACAACTTGTATTCAGACATTTTCAGAAACTGGAATTTAAATTTTTAATTTGATTAAAACGTCAAGAAATTATGGTTTTGTAAAAAGGCATAAAAGTTTGAGATTTTGTATTTTTTGACCGTGAAAGTTATGATGAATCAAAGTTCATATGACGCCATGTTAAGTGTTTTCCTCATTTGTGAATTGATTTTCCCTTTCAAGAATTCTTACCAAATTTGATTTATTGATTTTAATACAATTTCTCCCAACAAATACAAAAGTAGACACAGTTTTATGCAAATTTTAAGAAGCATCTTGCATAATAATTTAGACTCAACATTCTATCCTAAGTCATTCCAAGAGGATATTTCTCCTCAGAAACCTCACCTCAATCTCTGTAAGGAGTAAAAATCACAAATAATTATTTCCTTTTTGAGTTACTTTTGAGAATTTTTGTTTTTATTACTCAAAATGAAGTTAATTCCGAAAGATTTTCTCTAACAACTCAATTTCTGGCCCAATTCTGATTTTTTTTGAATTTTAAGAAACCCCTTGCCCCACTCTATCTGTCAAACGAATCACTCTAATTTAAACTAGATCAATTTAAGAATTATTGGAATCAGATAGTAGTACTGGGATCTAAGATCCTTATGGAATCCTTGGTTGTGTAATATTATATCTAGTTAGTTCTCATAAAATTCATATCTAGAAAAATACGTTTTTTTCTTATTAGGGCTCTTCAGTATTTTCTGAGTGGGATCTTAATAATTTTATTCTTCGATTCTCTGGAAGACCTACCAATGACTCAATTAATTGTTCTAGCAGCTCTTTACCTCAGTCCTAGAACATTTAGCTATTCAGCCTATTCAGTGTATATTCCAGTCCAGTACATCAGTATTTCCGAGAGTTGCCCGACCTAAATAATCGAAGCAAACATTTCATTGCAGATTGCAGTGAGACTGTCTCAATTACTGGAGGTCAGACAACCGCTATGCTTTCACATCTAAGATCATACAATCGGGATCTGTACATGGAATGTTGTCGAATTGTAGACCAGAATTCTTTAATTCGAAAGAGAAGTAAAACCGAAAGCAAGGTATGCAAGAAAATATCTCCTGTGAACAAAAAATAAAAGCAGACTTTCTGCAGTTGAAATGGTCCCCGGTGGAAATCATTCTTCCAGATTTTTGTAATATTGGAATATTAAAAAAGATGAGTATCCTCATTTGGCCATAAAAGCAATATATGAAATTCGATTTTTCGAAAGTAGAAAGAAACTCAAAAATATTTTTTTTTTCATACTTGCCCTCTTAATCCCAAAGAATGCACGAGATTCACTTGTTTACACAGAGTTTGTCTTAACCTCATGACGTAGAATTTGTTCATAAGGTTGAGAAGGTCTATGCTGGAGTTTCTGTTTAAGATACGGAACTTATCCCACCTATTCTACATGTTTCGCACTCTGATTTGTGTTGGAAAATCAAAGATCAAGCCTGCTGTCATGTTCTTTGATTCTAATTGATAGCGTTCTTGTTGTATGACCAATGTGGGTAGATCTACATTCTCCTGTGAAAATGTATACTGGATTGCTGTTATCCTCAGCGCTTGTCTTTGTTGATAAGATTGAAAAGTCTTCTGCTTTTTATAATAGAACTTTATTTACAAATTGCATATTTAAAAGATAATTTTCTGGTCTTTGAAAAGAATATTCATGTTAATCCTGGGCCAGATTGCTGCACAAATTGATTTGGTCTTCATTTGACTGATTCTTAATCTTATTCCGTCATAATTCTTTTGAATGAGACCATTCAAACTATCACTTTTGAAGTTGAGTCTCATATTAGTGGAAAACTATCTCTCTGTTGGTTTAAGTTGTTCCGCTAACTAGCTATTGATTAGTACTTATAGCATTTCTATGAAGTCCAACGTTTCTTGGTCTATATTCGATCCAGGAGAGTTATTCAGCACTTGTAATCTTCTCAAATATAAATTTTTCCTTGATTATTAGGTGAATATGATTGAGAGAAGATTATTTAAATAAAAAAAGTTAAATTAATCAGGCTCCTGCACGCAGTACCGAAGGAGAAACCTATCCCGCGCAGTTCAAATCTACACTGATTCTTATTTCTCACAGAGACCAGCAGCTCTTACACAGAATATTAATCTAGAGACAATAATCTACATAGAAATGCAATTATCTTTCAGTTATGAGAGGAATGTTCTAGTCAATTTAAGTTAGTTTGAGTTATATTATCAAATAAATATTCAGTAAGCTGCATAATTCATAAAACCGCATAATCTGGAATAATTTTTTTTTAATTTTTCCTTATTTATCAGTTGGCAATATAATATTCTACATTAGAGACTTGAATTAGCTTCAATAATGCTTGTTAATAACTGTGTGTACAGGAAAAAAGATTTCAGTAACGTTACATCATTTTATAGAAATGAATCTTTTCAATTTACAATAAAATTCAAATTTGCCGATGATCTAAAGTTTTTGTATCCTGTTAACTCGTTTCAGGATGTTTTAAAGATTAATCAAGATCTTTATAGTATCTCAGCACTCCTTCTGAAGTTTGGTTTAACGATCCAAGGAGAAATCCAAAAAGATTGAATATGTCCCGCAAGACTTCTTGCGTTCCATCTGTCCTAATCAACCAGGTATCGATCAACGACTTTGCCTGTCGGACTCCACCCATTATGGGTCCGCTGACAGACCTGGCCCGAATTGCACCAATTTTTAAAGTCAAAGTTAGTCATCTTAAGATTACTAAGAAATTAAGAATATTTCAAAATAATGCACTGTTCTCCGAGAAAACTAAGTTGAAATCTCTCTCTTAACTTTTAAACAAAGGAAAATTACAAAAAAATCTAACAGGATGTAATGAATTCGAAATATGCAAGCCTCAAACTACTTGGTGGTTTATAGTCGAAGAAGGCACTCGGGTGAGAGGCTCACTATACAGTATCTCAGTAACATTCTTTTGACAATAGTGCAAAAAAATAACGGGCAGAATCATTGAACAATAAGACAAAAAGCAAGGCTTCTTTTGTGGTTTTTAAGCCTCTTATTTGGGTGGACAGAAGGCAGAGTAGAAATCGATAAAGGATTTTTATGCATACAAAACAAGTTTACACTTGCATAGATTTAGCGCGAAAATTGAGCTTACAACATTTTATAGGATCAAAAAAAATCAAAACTTCTTACAAGTATTATGATGACAAAATAGCTATTTCATTTATTAGTGTACAGAAAAGTATAATACTCAAGTCTAGTTTCATCAAAATTTCTTCCATCGTTCACTATATGATTCATCACTAAATTATTTTGTCGCAATGGAAAAATTATCTTATAAAATGAACATTTGAAACAAATTTCTTTAAATATATGACCTATAAATAGGACATTATATTTTAGGACGTAATAACTTTGAAAATCAGCCTCATATAGAAAAAATAATCATTGATTAAAAAAATACCATAACCTTGAAATATAACTTTTAGGACTTTTTGATGCTCCACTTGTTATTTGAGACCATCCAGATTCTGAAAATGACACCGTTATGGATAACTTTTGATACTCAATCACTTGTTATATATTACAAAAAGTTTAGTATCTTCCCCTTGAATATAATCTGGATACATTTTTCTATTATGAGTTAATTATACCGCTTGGTTTCGCTATCAAATAGGAATCTTTGGAATAGGTAGTCGTTTGCAAGGTAGACATTTATTTATATTTTTTCCCATACCAATTTCATAATCATCATTTCTCATCAATATCTCTCCTATTTATACACTGTCACTAACAGAATCGTATTCCAGTTAAGAAATAAGATTACGACTGGTAAGGTCGTCAATCCAATATCAAGATATTCTCATATTAGATAGAAATAATATGCATTTTATGCTTCAAGCTTATTCATTTACATTCACAGTTGTTTAATAGTGGCAAGAAATTCGATATTTCATAAGATCTCAATTTGATTGATGCTAGTCCCTGATTTGCAGTGAATCAGAGACTCGTTGCAAAAATCGAAACTTGAATTCAAACTCGAGAAAAATTAGAATTGAGTTTCATAGCCGAGTCTAATTTTCTTCGGGTTCATAAGAGGGGTTATAATGGGGGAGGCAGGTTTGAAACTATTTACAAAGTAAATTTTATTTTGAATATACTTTTCTAAGAAAATATAAATAATAATAAACGCATGAAATATGCGGTTCCTTGTGGAAAGAAGATCCTTGAATATTGGGGTTATCAGGAGGGAGGAGACTCGAATGGAACCCACGCTATATGAGACATCATATTATAGGACTTGGGGAACATTCCAATACACTGTAACGCAGTATAATGTTGTCTTGCTATCAGTCTCAGTAAAGGGATCGTCATCCCGGGGGGTCGTTGATGGGATTGGGAGCATATGTCTGATCGGAGCAGCAATGAGTAAGTCCGAAGTCTGTCTGTGATCAAGTTGAAGTCTGCACAACATAGCATCATCGTTAGGGGCGGATATTTAGGAAAGTTAATACTGTGAGCGATGATAAATTTCCAATGTGGTATCCGAGGGAGCGGGCTGAATTCAAACCAGAATAAAATTTTTGGGAGGTGAATGATATACCACTAGGCCATGCTCCTCATAGCAGGGTGAATTAGGTGTGTTCAGATTGAGGAGTTACAACACCATCCCTCCAAAACCTGAATTTATCTTCCTGTAAATTTCAACGCATTGATGTAGATTCAGTTAAAAGATTTTTTTTCGGCCCCAAACGAATTGGGTAATTAGCTCAATTCTGATGTTTGGAATGAAAACGATTAACTCTTCTCCACAGAACTAGAGTTAAGAGACGATAACCTACATGTTAATACTAATACATTTCACTGTCTTGGGCAACTCTACCATATCAAGAATGTTTTCATATGTACAATTCGATAAATGGTAAAATTATTTTTTCTATGAGAAGTGTTCACTTTTGGGAGAGAGGAAAAATATGAAAAAGACAGCTCCATCTCTAATTTTGACACCTTAACATTTCCCAAATATTCACATAATATATAACGTTAATTAGATAATGCAAGATCTATTCAAATGTCAACTGAAATATGAGTCTCACAACTATTTATAAATAATAATTATCATTAAAAAATAATTGAATGATATTTTTATGATCACTGATCAGGGATCACTCATAGCGAACAATGAGTTAATCAGTTGAGTGTTAATCAAATCTGAAAGGCATTTCGAATTGGTATTACTTGAAGGATGTTCCAGAATTCTGACAATTGCTTTTACTGTTTAAAGAAAGTATTTTTGATTCATTCCCGATGTTATGCAGACATACGAATTAACTCAGCATTTTGTCGACTTTAAATATGTGTGTAACGTCAATAATCGTGATTCTTCTACAAAATTATAATTATATTCTTTAAATCAGTGATATAAATTTGTGTAAATGCAATACTACCAGTAACTGTAATTCATTTTTCACTTCAAAAAATATCGGGTTCAAAGCTTATCAAAAGTCTTGTCTTGAGAAACTACTTGAGACTCTCTAGTAGATAGTATACTACTCACTCAATGTCCAATAAGACTAAGCGCTTGTTGTCCAAGTTTTATTCACTTGACTGACACATAGCAAGGCTTTCAAAATTTTAAAATTTGACATTAAGTATGTTCTCACAGAGTTGAGAGAAATTAGATTCTGACTATTGGGACGATTGTGCTCTCTCTGAGTTATTCTGAAAATAAAGATTTGGTGTAGAAACACTGTTTCGTAAAAAACATTTATTTTTTCTATTTTGAATATCAGCACATTGATTCATTAGATGACTCTGATAGTTTAATGCATGAATCATATTTATGTATCATATTTAGTTCATCATAGAAGTATTTAAGAAAAACCCATAACTGTCACAAAGTTTGCAAATTCAATTATAATTATTTTTCTATTGAATATTACATCAACAATATAAAATATCTGATATACTATCCATCTGAAAAAGGTTTGGAAAAGGGCTAATATCGTAACTAACTTTCTTCTTTGAGTTTGATAAAGTCTCAAAAACTAACTTTTTATTGAATCAGCAAATAAAATTTTACTCTTAACAAGCCTAAAATCCTATTTAGTTCTAGAATCTGCACGCCACTTTGTAAAAAAGCCACATATTTCATACTCTTTTTCTATTGGTCGATGAGTAATCAAATCAAATTCAAGTGTGCAAATACTCTAGTGTTATTAATATTCCGATTTCTATAATATCTATTTTGAATAAATATTCACAATTAAGGCGTTCCTGATGAAACAACTATCATTCTTTCTACTATAATTACTGTAGAGGAGATGATCTGAATCTGAGGCATTTCAATGCCCTTACCTATTCTCAGTACATGTGATTAATTATTGCTAATTATGGAAAACTAATCAGAGGAGATATAAATACAAATGCCATAGTAAAGATTGGAAATAATTTATTTATATTTTTCAAATTTTGACCAAGCAGTAACAGCAGACGTAAAAAGCTTTTTTCCTCACGACATAAATCAAACCAATTCAATTCACAACGATCACATTTTCTCTTAAGAATTAATCCCTAATTGACACTGTATATTAGTATGAAAAGAAAAATTAGCTCGGTTTTTCAAAAAATTACGTTTTCTTGAATAAACATGTTTTTTATCAAAGCTACGTTGGAATATCCAACAGGAAAGATTCTTGTTACTCTCTTGAAGGCCCATTTAATGATCCATTGACTCAAAGTTAGTTGGGACAATGGGTTTGTACTGTTTGAAGGGCTTCTGAGAAAGAGCCATCGTTATAAGGATTAATCTCAATTTCGAGTACAACATGAGGAAACTATAATAGTTATTTTATTTCGGACTATGGCTTTTTTACTATTCTCTCGTTGTTGGGATAAGCGTAGGTTATTTTATAATCTCATTACATTGTAAAACCAAACAGTTATACAAATAACCCCTTAAGGATTAACGTCGAATCCTTGTGAATTCCATTGAATGACAAAAAGCGTTCCCCCATCCAATCAAAACGCTCTGGTTAGATTCTTACAGTAAAAATAAGAGATAATGAATATTCTTTTTCATACATCCACGCACACAAATTTATATATATTTAAAATAAAGAGATATTTTTTCATAAAGCATTTAACAAAATAGCGTCGACTCTCATAAGGTCCAACACAACTAGGAATTACTCAATGTCATGTTGTGCGGGACGTTCTTCTTCGCCGAGACCAACTTGAACTGCACTGTGGATAGTACCATACAAACGGAGTCCTGCTTTGATAATTCCCTAAAGAAGACAACCTTTTTCATTTTCTCAATTTGCCTCTGTGGATTTATACTCAATTCATTCTGTCTCATAGTGTTGATACGAAATCGTAAGCGTAAAAATGTCATGCGCAGAAACTTGATTTTGCTATCGACAACAGAAGTGCTATTTGGCGGTCTTTTTCTACTCGACTACATTTTGTCGTGGTCGGGAAACAATCGTTACAACCTTCCAGAGAACCGAGAGAGTATGTTCTACAGGGCAAGAATTGTAATGATTTTCATTATAACAAATGACACCTTCCTCTTTACACGAAACTGGTGTAATGTTATCATTTCTGCTTCAAGGACAGAGGTCATCGTGTTTCCATTGCGTAGGAAAAAGTTCTTTTCTAAAACCCGAATCTTGCTCATTTATATAATCATACTACTTTTTGGATTTTCCCTCAATATAAGACGCTTTTACAACAACACCTTCAAATCATGTCAGAAAATTGTCGATAATAAGATTGAACAACTATGGTTCGAGGCCTCATCTCACGATGATATAATATGGCCGTTGATCTACTTCAGCTTTCAGACCTTTCTACCATTCATTCTCGTAATAATCACAGCGTCGCTGATCATTTACCGGATCGCACCGCAGACAGATACAGACTTTTCGAATAATAATCCGACACGGAGGAGACATCATAAAAAGGCCACTAACACTGTTTTATGCTTGGCAGCCATCTTCACAGTATTTGAAACGCCAACATTTATTTTTAGTACAATTATGAATTATTACGAATTTTTCGACCCAAGTAATCGCTTCTTCATCAACAATATAGAATCGAATGTACATTTATATTTTATTACGGAGATTTTTATCAATCTGGACTCGGTCTGCAATATCATCGCTTATAGTACTTCGGTGCCGGAGATAAAGATTAAAATACAGAGCATCTTTTGTAACATGTGCAGCCTTAAGTTGCACAACGTTGACTTTCTCGGGAGGAAGAGGAAGAAGCCCGAATATTGTTAACAATTCAGATGAAACTGCCCATTCAATTATGTAATAAATATTTTAAATCAAATTTCCTCCACTCATGCGATTGAGGTATTTTCAATTCCTTTTTCGACAAAAGCTGTATTTTTACTTGGGATTAACTCACTGGGAACAAGGAAAGCGTTTAACTTTTGCAGTTATCATAAAAATATATATTGGTGACCATAAGAATTCAATGAATAAAATTCAAAATTTACCAAATATAGCCATTTGATAAGCACTACTCATAAGTATAATAAATTGAAATAGAAGAATTAATTTTACTATTAAAAAACATTAATATTGATAAGCATGGATGTTACCGGGAAAAAACTGGGTATAAATTTAATTTCAAGCTAAATTCAATAAAAGGTTTTTATTCTACTTATTAGTAGTACTTATCGAATGACTGTAAGTACAGTCATTTTTGTGAATTTATTTTGCCAATAAAAATGCAAGACCTACCCTACTGAGTGTGTGAGAAGAAAACATTAATTTATTTCCTATGTCAAGTGATAATACCCTTGAATTCTAATAAGGCAAATATCTCAAGAATGAAATAACATTAATCGAAATACTGGTGAAGGCCTACTAATGAGAGATTTGAATTCCTTACAGTATGAGTGAGATATGCTCTAATGATTTTTTTGGAAGATTTAAAGTAATCTTGAAGAGAAATCTTTTCACACTTGATTTGTCATCCACTTGAGAAGAATCTTTGAATTAAAAGCATTTCTAAAGCGAAGGATTACAAAATACAGAGCTAAACTTGTTACTCAGGCTCTGATCTGAAATTGGCGAGCTCACAAAATTTAGCGATCAATGGACTCTTTTTTCCTTCAAAATCAGATTCGTCACAAATGTGAAAAATTACCGTGTAGTTTCGCCCGTAACTTGAAATATTCACCATTGTGATTGACTTGCAGACGAGAGCCCTCATTTGATGGATAGGGATACGAGAAAGATTATAATACTTGAGGGGTATGCTAAGAGTAGAGCCATTGTGATCATATGCTCAGAACTCTTAGAATTTGTAGAAATCTTAAATTTTTTCATACTGTCATTTAATCTTGCTGCAGTGTGTTTGGATGTTTCTCGGTGTTGAGATTTACATTTTTGAAACAAATTTTTTCAAGAATATTTTCATTGAACTCGTCAGGATAGGCTTTAGTCATTTTCGCTAATACACTCGTGAGTTTAACTTGTTCTGACGTTTCAAGACTTAGTTTAACTCAAGCAAAAGAAATGTACTGAGATAAGATTTCTTCAACAAATATTTAGCTCAATTCATAATGCAACCGGCTTTAAATATAACACTGTCATATTTATATGTTGATACATTTCAGCTGTTAAATACACCTGTTATGATCGACAATTCATTCTAAAGTATTTTCCCCGATAATCGGAACCATATTTCATTTTGCCGAACATATCGATTCATCCTTTCAAAATGTTGAAATTTGATATCGAAATCTAGACAATTTTCTGTTCCTCTCAGAATAGAACATTTGCTGGCATTAATGTGGTTTCTTTTTCAAAAACTAAAATTTAAGTAAGCAAGAAGTGAAATCACTTAAAATGGCAGTAGCGAAACCAAAAAAATGTGATTCTTGATTTACACATAAGTGAAGCCATATGAAGGAATATTTTTCTTGAATAGGCTCGAAAAACAACACCAACAAAAGGATGAAATTTGTATTTTTTATATTTTAGTTCTACAAATTTAAGATATTTTGATTCACCGTCTTTTAAGAAATTTGGGAATTATGTACCATTTTCGCATATAAATTTATCGGCCTGTTCATGAGCTTTGTTCGAGTTCATTTCAAACATTATTCAACATTTCATGCATTAACTACAATTAAACAAATATTTATTTTTACAATTGGTTCTTTCTCTTTATAAATACATTCATATAAAAAAATAGTAAAAATAAATATTTGTTTAATTGTAGTTAATGTTTCAAAGAGGAATCTGCAAATACCGGTGTTTCTACCTATCAGGCGTCATCAGTACAGCTATCCCCATCTCCCAACAACTTGGGAGACGTTTGGGTACAGTAGATTAACCACTATACACCAACTCTTTGAAATTTTCCAATTGGCCCTCACTCATCATTCATC
>JJOG01006053.1:0-20142 GCA_000715275.1 Gyrodactylus salaris
AAGATGAGAAAAATAGTAAAACTCAAAATTACAAAATATAGTCGTTAAGGTGTTTTCAGAATTTTTCAAAAATTCGACGGCCAATATCCTTTTTCAAATAAATGACTGAATAGCCTAAAATATATAATCAGAAAGCCTACAAACTCTTCTTCAAAATGATGTGACTTGATGTATTTTACGACCTTGGATACCATGAATAACGAAAAGAAAAAGCAATGTTTCTCAGGAGCAACACCGGGGCTTAACGGGTTAAATATGGACAATCTTGAATTGCCATTTGAGGTGTAGCGTTTCCCCCTAATTATATTACAAAGATGATTTCAAAAAAAGAAGAAAATGAACTTACCTTGATTCCCTTCGATAGTTTCGTGAATCCCGACGATAATTGTCCACCTTCTCAGTCCGATGCTCGAATCTCCTCGATTTATTCCGGTCATATGTCTTATAGTCCTTCATGCCTCGATAATTAGATCTACTGTTCATAGTATTGTACTTTTTCCCATTGTATTTCTGGCATTCCGTGGTATCATCACGATTGTAAAACTTCTTTCTAGCGCTAAATGTGTCATACTTGTTGCCAGTTCTATGGATGGACGTCTCTGATTGCTTGTTAGAGTCCTGCCTAGTGGACCAATGCTGGCTCTTTTCACGATGGCGGTCGTATTCTTTAGACTGAAACCATTTTCTATTTAATGAACTCTTGACGTTTGAGTTGGAATTTTCACTCGAATCCCGATGATACGACCTCTGCGACTTGGAGGACTCACGGGACTTGGATACTGTCTGATCTGGCACCCGAAGTTCTTCGTGTTGGCTCTTGACTGACGACTGTCTCTGTGAGGGAATTCTTTCGGGTTCTTGCGAATCCTCTGAGACAAGGTCCATCTCATCGTCTGAGTAGTTGGTGCGCTCGTTGAATATTGAATTTTCAACAGGCTCTTCGGTGAAGGATTCGTTTTTATCTTTGAAATGATCCCAGACGACGTTGTTTATGTGTGGCACAAAGTCGTCGTTATTCTTTAGGAGGATGCACTTGTTCACAATTGCCTTGAGTTTATTTTTTATTTGTACATTGTCGAAAATGGTTCTTCTAAGATCCTCACGGAGATCTTTTTGGTTCCTCTCTGGCGGCCAAGTTTGGTTGCTGAGGAATAGTTTGACGAAGGACTCGATTTCCAACATGAAATTATCGAATTCATCCAAAGACTCAAGTTCAGAGAGACAACTCTTTCTAATTTTATCAAAGAGACCTTGGCATTTGATTTTATCCAATAACGTCTCTTCAATCTTGGACATTTGAAAATGTACCTCCTTGAAACAAGATTTAGAAAGGTGAAATTGAAGTCAATTTGTTTAGTTGAATTCACTGAATAAAGCAAAATACTGTGCGCTTTTCTACTAAATGGGTGAACCAGAAATTACTCTCGATGTTGCTGTTGAGCTGAAAAAAGATATCAATAGTGAAATCAAGACTCCACATGATTTGAAGAAAACCGAGACAGTTGAGAAAAATTCTCTTCCAACTCAAGAGGATATTGAAAAAGAGAAGACAGCCTAGTCCTACAAAATTTTCTGCATTCTGATTTTTCTAACAATTTCAATAAATTTTTCAAAAAATACTTTTATAATCACCAATTTTTATGTAAATTCATTATCTCTTTAGAAGATACGACTCTTTTAAGATAAGAGCATCATCTAAGTATTTAACGCTTCACTTGATAAGTCAATTTTAAGTCGGAAATCCTACTGGTTTAGAATGATTCTCGTAAGATTATTTAGGATTGACTAGACTCAATCCTAGGAATAGCTGGATTTGAATTTTAGTCTACTGTCTAACTTGACAACTTATTATAACAATAATAAATGATTTAATTTTAAATCTCTAATATAGATTCTCTATAATGTATTGAATATGAATTTATTTTTTAAATCCCGTATCTTCAAAAACGATAGGATATCGTTGATACCATTTCTTTAAATTCAATCGGTTGTAAGCGACGTTTTTTGATAAGAGATACAAAAATAGGTTCTTTCTATTTTATGCCGCTAATGTATGCCAATTGAGTTATGCAATCTAACGATTTTGTAACAAAAAGTATAGTTTAAAATTTTTAGTTGCAGGAGAATTTTCATTTGATTATAGGTCTTAGACTATGAGGGTTTAGACTCTTAACTAGAGAGTCAATAATTCTTAAAAGAAAGAGTTTGACAAAAGCATTTGAGAAATAAAAAAAATATCATAAGTGAACTTGAATTTGAAGATTTTTTTCTCTCATCATGTTTACAAATAAAGTTCAATGATAAAATGTTTAAATTGTTTGTAATTCAAACAATGAGTCATTTGATTTCTGAATTAATACAGTACTGTATTACTAATACAGTGTATTACTAATAACATTCTGCACTAAATATATAATACAGTTTATTGTTTATAACCTAATTTATGCACTGAAAAAAAATAACCAGCAAAATAATTCACAAAGATAAAAAAAAGAATTTGACGATCTAAAAGCTTATGTCATAATGATTATGAGATTGCTATCCAAGACTTATTGTGATGAAAGTCTGGATTCCAGATTTAAAATCTGAAATTTTTAATGACTCATTATTTATTCTATGAATAAAGGTTCTAGATAAAGCTGTAACAAAGTAGACTAAAAATTAAATGAAAAATCACCTTCATAATTCTCATGAAGTAGAATACCTACTACAGGACCTGCAAACAAAAAACAATTCTGATCCGGAATTCGCGCTTTGAACTTTGAACAAACGAAAATTCCTAAATCTATTCGGTCCCTTGTTGACATGAGTTGATATTATGAAAAATTTGTAAGATTTGACGTTAAAAAGAGATAATTTTAGATTAATTCAGACAGTCTTAAAATGAGTAAGAAGACTGTCGACAAGTGCATATTCGTCGTTGAGTTGTCACAGTTTATGCTGACTCCAACTCTAAACTCAATCTCTGTAGATGCTCTGGTTAAACTTGACCCAAAGAAATATCCTTCCCCAAAAACAATTCATCAATCCCTATGGAATATTGTCACTGGCAGCCTCCTCGAGTATTGTAGAATTGTTCATGACCTCTATCCTCAGAATAAGTCGGTAAGTTGTAACCTTTGAAGTTCAAAATTTGAACCCAGCGAATATATAATTTACAGTAATAATTGATTTCATCTGATTCATCCAGTTCTAATCATTATTAAGCCTCCTAGTTTCCTCGTGTCACTCAGGCGTTGACGCTTCATAACTCTTAAATTACTGTCTCAATCTGTATTTATCCATAATATGACTCGTTCATCAGTTAAAACTTGTTAACAGCGTAACTTTTTTGAATAATAATGAGTAGTGCTCACACTTATAACGTTTTATCATAGATTGCAATACTATTCTACGACGGAGAAGAGAACATAGTCTCTTCATGGTGTGAAGAGGACCAGTCGTTGGCGACAAAGAGTAAAAACTTGATCTTATCAAGTTGCCCAAATTCAAACTCCATCCAAGACTGGACAGATTCCCCGGACTTTCCCTGTTTAAAGCAAATCAAAGCTCTCATAGAGTCTAAAGAGAAGCCCGGCAGAGTGGAGATAATCTACGTTGGCGGTTCAATAAGTCGTAGACTCGACAAATGGCTCCCAAGCCTATCCGCCATTCTCGACAGCGACCTCCTAAAGGATAGTCACATTACAGAGATGAATATATCCCTCTTGGACCTGGTGACATCTGACGAGGACGCTTACACCGACGATGGGGAAGCAATCCCTTATCCACAGAATCCCAAGGTTAGAATCGGTTATAGGTGGTCAAACTTTCGCAAATCCAGCAACTCTGTCTATATCGCCTTCATGGAGATGTGTGAGAGGCACTTTTACCTAGCCAGCACTATCGTACAGGACATACCGATGAAGGAGGAGTCGAATAGCGACTCCGGGTCCTTTATGTTCGGCGTGGAGCTGATACACTCAAAGGAGATTCATGATTCTCTTGAGGGAGTAGGGATTCTCGATAGTATTCTCATCAGGAAAAATGAAGAGAAGGCTTTGTATCGTCCAACATCTGGGCTTTCTCAGTCGATTGGCATTAAGTGGATAACGCCAAAATCGAATTACGATAGTGAGTTTAAAAGTTATTTTTAATACCACAGTTTTATATAAAAGCCAACTTTTATGATTATTTCTAATTTTTATCAAGGGACTATTTGGGTAGCCCTAGTGATGACTCATCACACTCAAGATCTGCCAACCCAGATCTTTATCAATTGAACGAAAGATGTCATATCTTTTACTAATAGAAAGCATTTATCGAGAGAAAATGCACAAAATTATCTATCAGGTTTTTTTTCAACCTCAGATCTCTAATAAAAATGCCTGTCACTTATCAATACCGTGGGAAAATAATACATCAAAGTTGATAAAAAACATATTTCAGATAAGTAATTCTCATCATTATTGAAATATGTCGAATCAAGTAATACTTTTCGACCTCAATTCTCGAGAGATGAAACTTTATCTCTTTAAAAAGCACTATAACGCCACTAAAAGTTTCGGAGAGATTTGTGATGATCAATATAGCCTCGAAGATCAGCCTCGATCGGAAAGGCCAAGATTCATAGAAGTGGTGTATTTTAAAAATTATAAAAAAAATTGTTTATCACATAGTAAAATTGTGAGGGTATAGGTAGTCATCGTTATTAAATGAGGGGAGTAGGGATTGAAATCCAAAAGGTTTTCATTTAAGCTTTGGAGGAAAGGGCTCGTAATTTTTTGTAGAGAGTTGTACTTTGTATGCTGTCTAGAGTTATGGTTATGTGCTCGGCCATCACATGCATTGAGTTGGAGAGAGATAGCAAAGCTTAGTCTGCGGCACCACAGTGGATGGAGGTTTGCTCGTGAGAGTGCATCGTTATATCGAAGTGGTCCAAAACAGTAGTACAGTACTTCGTTGAATCCTTTCTGTTTTTTTTGTAGTCTTTTTCCTTTTTGACCGAAAGAGTGAATGCTGAGCCATGATCCAAAACCGGAAGGATAAAAGCCAAAAAGTCGGAGTCGTAGAGAGAGATTTTTTAATAAATTTGCACAGGAAGAACACTTTGACACTTACTGAAGTGCTTTTCAAATCCCAAATTGTCGTTGTAAGGGATTCCAAGATCCGTGAAATCATTTGTGATAACAGTGCTTCACATTTTGATTCATAAGTTGAATTGGTGAGAAGGCCAGATTAAAGAGCCAAGGGGCGATTACAGAACCTTGTGGCACTCCTGATGTGATTGGAAGAGGAGAAGATTGTCGATCGTTGAAATAGACGTATTGCGATCGAGATGTTAGGAACTTGAGAGTCATCCTCGTAATAGTAGAGTCGACATTGTTTCTCATGAGGGCATTGGCTATTGCTTGAAAGCACAGCTTGTCAAATGCTTTTGAAATGTCTAAATAAAAAACGATTGCATCAGTGTTTTTATGCTCGAGATTATTAATATGATCTATAAAAGTGTTAATATGTTGGATGAGGTTGATCTAGCTTCAGTGAAGCCATGTTGAGAGGGATCAATAATTGGAACTAGGCTTTTTAGTCTTTGGTAAAGTAACAGTTAAGAAGATTGGAAGGTTAGAAATAAGACGAAAATCTTTAAAGTGAGTCGGATTTTTCACTTTAGGAAGCGGCAGAATTTTAACTTGGGTCCACTCGGGTGGAATTTCTCCCTTGAGAAATATGTCGCTTAGAAATGAAAGAAAGCTTTCAAGAAAGATGTCAGGAAGGGAAAGTAAGAGTTCCATTGAGATATAGGAATCATCTTTTTTTGAGCTAGATCGGCGGCAGCTGCCGTTCGCTCAGAAACTGTTTATATTCGAATTCGCGTTTAGAATACTCGACAAGTCCTGAAACTGCACTAATGCACACTAATGAAATTTTAAAATAATCACAGAATTTTCCGAGGATTCATTCTTCCACTTCAATATGTGTTATCAAGGCACATTGAGAGGATATTTTGATATGTGGTTGATAGAATTCAATAATTAAAAAAAAAGATATTTTCTGAGATTTGTTGAAAGCACACGAAAAAAAGATGTAGATATTGGACCTCTTTCGATAATAAAGTTGACTGTCAATTCTCTATTTGTGAGTAATATATTCTTTCGAATCCCCACAGACTCCTTCAAATTCACAACAAACGCCCAGCCCGTAACCTTGGCTAATGTCGCCCATAGAGCTTCAGTATGTCTGTCAATGTTTGTCCTCAATGGTCGCACTGTCTCTCTATCGCATTCTATTCAAGAGAAATATCCCAGAAAGTGAGTTGATCCGCAGATCCTGACATCTGTTTAATTCTCCAATTCACACCTGGTTACAATCTAACGATAGGAATATTTCTTAAATAAACCGTGCTCCTTGACCATACTAAAATTTAAACCTTTTTTTCTACCAAACTGTTTGGGTTATTTTTCTGATTCATTCTGAATCAACAAAAAAGCGCTCCTCTGTATATGAAGGAGATGGTTAAAATTAGTTCTTTTCAAGACCGGTCGTATATTCGTGTGACAACCAGCCTGTCTCTTGTGGTATCAAGGGCTGTAAATGCCCCGAAAGTCTCTCCTACAATGAATTGTCAAGCTTCTCTGAGCCCCTCTATCTCACCAGCCATGGTTCCCAGATGTATATGCACGTAAATGCCGTCCTCTGGCCTTATAAGACAGCTCCGCTATATCCCATTGGATGCCTAGATGCGAAGGAGAATGAAGTTACTATGGAAGGTCTGAGGATTAAAGACTTTTTCGAGCAACAGGTCAAAGGGGCCCGCTTAGTGCCAGCCTCTTCAGACGCTGATTACACTGAAATGCCCATTGAAAGAGGTTCGTATTTTTTATTTTATTTTCAGGAATTTAAAAATGCAGAGCGAACTAGCGCTAAAAATAGAAATCCTTTGGGCGTGTCAAGGCCAAGGGATCTGAGATCAATCAGATTTTCTCATATTTGGATTCTGTAAAAATCAAAGGCATCCAAAATTTGCGCCAGGAAAAATAATTGAAATGAGAAATCAATCAAGAAATTTTTTAATCTAGGATCAGGATCCGTGATCTAACGAGAAATGAGGATTGGCAGAATCTGGCAAAATAATTGAGAATATCTGTGGTATGGCTCAGAAGTTTACTTTTTACAGAGGTAACATTTTTAGAATTTATTGTTTGAAAATCTTTCCGCAACTTATTCAAGGCTCATACATTGTTTTCTCTATTTTAGCTGAAAAACTCATTGATCGGAGTACGCTATACTGGCCGTTAAATGTTCACGAGACAGCGCTGTCAAGCAACAAGGTGAGTTTCTATATTTTAAAATTTTCTGCTTATGAGTAGTGCTCACCAAAAAGTTGATACTTTATGAAAACCTCTTTAGACAATTTTTTATTTCCTTTGAGCAAAAAATAACCCTGTTGAGTCGATTTTCAAGTCAACACTTTCTGCCTAGTTTGCGTCAATCTTGATACAGCAGCTGAGTAAAGACTTTCTCGAAACCACAGAACTGCAGGAATGCTCAACAGCAATACAAGAATTCTACAACTCCTTCAGAGCTTCCAATGAGATTAGAACATTTCTCACAAGAACCGACAAGTCTCATAAGAAATCTGCGTGAGTGCCACTTGATAATAATCAAAACTTTTCAATTTGTAGTTTTCATGTAGCATTGAGGTTACTCGTTTAAATATCCTCTTTAGTTGTAGCAAAGCTGGATTCTTAAAAGTTAATCAATGATTAAAGAGTAAACTTGACCTGTTATTTAAACAGAGCATTCAACAACCTAATGAACAAAGTCATCAAATCAGAAATTGTTGTACAATCCATTGAAATCAATCACATAATCACGCAATACTCGAAAATATCCGCTGAACACGAAGAGTTGGCCAACTCGTGGACTAAACTAATCAAGACTTCGTTGGATTCGGAGAATAAGGCGAAATTAAAGGACTTCTTTGACTATGCAGCAAAGTTCATCAGTAGCTCTAACCTGGATGTCGACTCCAAGTGCAAGTTGATGAACCTTTCTTTTTACTCAAATCTTATTGTCGCTAAAAGCGAAGAGGCCCCAACAGCAGTTTCTTCAGGGTGTGAGGATTTAAACAAACTTAGAACCTGGTTAGTTATATTTATTTTAGTAAGATGTATTGGAGGAAACACGTAATATTCTAGATTTTCAAATGTATTTTCCTACAAATCAAAGTGTCCTTTTAAACGAAACAACTTGCTTCTAATAAAACCCTTCTTTCCAGCGGAGAAAAGAAAAGCTATTCGTACGATTATTTTGTCGGTAAGTTTCTTTACAAAAGATTAACACTTTCTACTTTTTGTGAATTCAATTTATTTCTAATTTAGCTGACACAAAATTCGTCGTGAATCTTCTCCGGGAAAGTATTAACAAGAGTGATACTTCAAAGAAGAGGAAGCTAAAATTCGAAGGGCTATCAGCTGTTAAGACAAAATCCGACAGAAAAGTGGTCTATCAATTATACAAAGAGTTGGATGTAAATAAGGAAGCAAATGTGATTAGCGTGCCAATCAATGAACAAATAAATAAATAAATTATTCCTATTAAAAACTTATCAATGAAAAGTATTTCCATAGAACCGGAACTTTAAACTAAAAGCCTTTAAGGATTAAGATTCTTTAAAATTAAATACCCTCTTAAATTTAATAAATTACATATTAAATTACTAAATAATTCTTTATGAGTTAGTTGTAGTTTTGGCACTTATTCAGATTGAATTTTCTCAGATAATAACTATAGTATAGATATTCTTCACAATGAACATTTTAAGATTAACAAGACTCCGCAAGATAATATATACAGTTATTCTTCTACTATTTTTCACCACAATCTACATTTACTACCCACATACAGAATCTCCACCCCAATTACATCCAAAGATAATTATAAACAACGGCGCCTTACCAGATCCCTTTGACGAGAACGGAGTCTTCCATCCTCAACATGCTTCAATGAAGGAAAAAATACCCGACTCAGATGGTCTCATCGACTGGCACGATCACTTTATGATTCAAAGGGAAAAGAAGCGCGAAGGTCCCGGCGAACAAGGTAATGGCGTCAACATTCCTGCCTCTGAGAAAGACGCAGCCTACGCTATCAACAAACTTAACGGCTTCAATGTCTACGCTAGTGATAAGATATCCCTGACACGCTCTGCGGGAGACATTCGTCATCCAGAATGCCAAAATCTCAAATATCTGAAAAAACTCCCAACCGTCTCCATAATAGTTCCTTTCTATGAAGAGCATTGGTCTACTCTACTAAGAACTGTATTCTCTACAGTAAACAGAGCAGCGCCAGAGTTGATCAAAGAGGTCATCCTGGTGGATGACGGTTCAACACATAAACCCTTTCTCAGAGAAGAACTTGAAAATTACGTTAAAAAAACCTTTCCAAATGATTTCGTAAAAATCCTCCGCAATGAAAAGAGGGAAGGCCTCATCAGGACACGCATAGTCGGCGCAAGAGCGGCCGTAGGCGATGTCTTGGTCTTCTTAGACTCGCACGTTGAAGCAAGTACGAATTGGTTGCCTCCACTGCTGGATCCCATAGCGAGAGACTACAAGATGGTGACGTGTCCCTTTATCGACGTCCTGGATGACAATACCTGGGCCTTTAGGAAGCAAGATGACGGCGGACGCGGGTCTTTTGCTTGGAACTTTGACTACAAGCGTCTCCCGAGAGTGAAAGAGGACGCCCAGCACCCCCATTTACCCTTCGATAGCCCAATTATGGCCGGTGGCCTCTTCGCCATAAGTAGGAAGTGGTTCTGGGAACTTGGCGGTTATGATGAGGGTTTGTTCATCTGGGGCGGAGAGCAGTATGAGTTGTCGTTTAAGATTTGGATGTGCGGAGGCCGGATGGTTGATGTGCCATGCTCGAGGATCGCCCACGCCTATAGAACCTTGGGCTTTCCATTTCCGAATACTATGCCCAATTCGCTGCATAATAATTACAAGTATGTCATTCTTGAAGATACCCTTGATTTGGGTTGATTTTGGTAAAATATTTGGTTTTATCTTGGAAAAAATCTAGGCTCAAATCTAGAAACGACTCTATCTTAAATACGTAGTTCATGTTAGGAACCAAATTAAAAGTTATAATCAATTGTAATAGAGGAAAAATTAGATTGAAATGCAAGTTCAAATTTCAGCGCGAAATTTTTTTTTGACACAAACAAATATTAAAATTACTATGCTTTTTTAATTTATTCAATGCTAGATGCCTAGATGTTATCGCGCTTTGCAGGGATTTTCTTAATTTGAAGTGAATTCAAAAATTAAAATAAGCTAGGGTTAAACAATGCAAGGAAATAAATTTATTAAACTGAGCATTCAGAAGACTGAAAGACATACAGTATTTACCAAATTGTAATGATTTTATCTCATAATACTCAAAGAAGTAAATCAAAATAATTCTGATATATCAAAGATCATAAGAGGGGTAGACATGAAATATTTAATTCACACACGCATGCTTCAAAGCTTCTGATTAGTTACTTATATGATCGATTTTTGGGAGAACCATGACAGTTGAAACAAAACAGAAATCACGGCTCCTCTACTTGAGACTGCTATCAAATGAAAAAATATGAAGTGCTTATTGTACCCATGAAATTTAATCTTTAAAAACCTTTCTAAAAAATATTTCTTGTATAATTTTTAAACATAAAATATCATTTTGCTGCAGAACGGCAGAAGCAGCCATTTTTCTCAATAAACCAGAATTGCTTAAAACCTTGCTCTGGTGTTGGACAGGTTATCACAGTTTGATGGACTCATTTTGTTTCAGAGAAAACTAAAAAAAATTTATTAACTCCTAATTAACCCGCGAAAATGAGTAACAGCTAGGTTGTGACACCCCCCCCCATCTCTTATTTCCAATACAACACTGTACTTTCAAATTCATATTTTAATACGTTTTTAAGAGAAAAAAATAATAACTTATTGCACTCAATCTGATTAATCCATTTTATGTCACAAAATTCAATACATGCAAAGTCGCCTAACCGTTCAGCATAGTAGGAGGAAAATTATGTATTTGATTCTGCAGCTACTAATTCGAAGAAGAAGAAGAAGTTGAATACGAAAAAAGAGAAATAGAGAACGAACTTTTTCAAGACTTGAGAGATTCAAACGAAAAACTAAGGAAATAAAAAAGACTATTTTTACCCAATTTTACCTAAAGAGTCCACAAATTCTAACACTGGGGTTTGTTATGTATGGAAAAGCCAATTTAAACACCAGTCTGTCAGAATTAGTATTTTATCTTTGCGTAAAAGATTCTATTGAAAGAGGCAAAAGACCTCATTTATCTCCCAAAACTAAATAAATTTTTAAAGAATGACCAAAAGTTCTTAAAACTTTGAAAGAAAGTAATTATCATAGAATTGTATAGTCGGGTCTTTAAACACATCCTTCTTGTACACAAAGCATCGTATGGTACAAAAAATTTTGAGTCTAAAGGGTTACTATCAAGAGAAACAACTCCATTTGAAATTAATTTTCTCGAAAAACTAGATTCTCTAGGATAAAATAGATATTTTACCCCTCCCTCTTGAGAGAAAACCCACCTCATTCTCTTGAAATTGCTTCGTCAGACTACAAAATTATCCAAGATTTACAAGTTTTGGAGATAAAAAATTCACATTCTTTCAGAATGCTGTCAAAAGGTCATAGATAATGAGAAAAAAGGATTATACTGTATCATCATTTATTCAAGAAATCATTTCATTTCTTTAAAGGTTCCCTTGGAACCCTTATTTAGCATATCAGCTAAATCTGCGTCCTTTGTCCAGTCAAAGTCTTCGAAGGCACTGACAGCAGAGACGAAGACGAGAGCACAGATTGCCGAGAGGAGAGCGTTTTGAAAGTTCATGTTTTTAATTTTGATTATTTAGTTGTTAACTCGGGTGTTATTTATGCATTTTCAAGCATAGAAAAACATCTGCTAATTTGTACAAGCTCTTTTTTATAGGTTACCAAAAGTAAATGAAATTTATTAAATTAATCCTTGTGTAATAGTGTTTGTAATTTGATATAATAGTTGCCTTTCAATTTGAAGGACTTATTCTAAAAATAAACTCCAAATGTAACTAAGTTATCTGAGATTACACTTCTGCTAGACTTCTAGTTTCTAAAGAAGTTAATTTTTTGAATAGATTTTGTGTAAAATATTGTATCACACAGGATAGTCAGTTAATCATGAAGGCATAGACAGTCATCTTGGTCGATAAGTTTCTAAAATATCGATTTATTGTACATTGAGCCAAAATAATTCGTGTTAATATCTTTCAATCTTGTGGAGGAATAATATCTAAAATTTTGGCAATTTTTATGTTGATGAGTTGTGCCTATGGATTTTTTGTTGTTGAAGAAAAATAGCTACCATATCAGTGGAGCTCCATACTCCATACCAACGGTACCTCCGTTGTAT
The DNA here is from genome assembly GCA_000715275.1 of Gyrodactylus salaris. Taxonomy (NCBI): domain Eukaryota; kingdom Metazoa; phylum Platyhelminthes; class Monogenea; order Gyrodactylidea; family Gyrodactylidae; genus Gyrodactylus; species Gyrodactylus salaris. Next base: position 12,472 of record JJOG01006053.1, read on the forward strand.
GTCTTACGTTTTAATCAGAGTTTTCTTTATTTCTATTTTTCAAAATCGAAGCCAAGTAAAAACAACTTTGTTGCAACTTTTTTCGGAACGGAGTTCGTTGATTAATTCTCAAACCAAATTTTTGGATTCTCTTACATGGCGCCACTCAAGAAAATTCATATTTAACTTTTGAAGACTCTCTAAAATATCTCTCAAAAATCAGTAGCCATTCTCTGAATGTGTGCCTGAAAGAAGATTAGAATCTATTCATCTACATATTAAATTTGCAAATTTAATACACACAATCCTTCGAACAATCCCTTTGTGATGGGCAGAGAACTTTGGTGTCTGAACACTTGTGGGGCAGAGAGGTAAATGAAAAGGCTGGATGCTGTATTCTGATTGGTTATTGAAAAACGCAATTTAAAAGAGATTTGGGATCCCTAGAGCTTCGGATTTTCGCTAGGGACCACATAATGAATGGTTGTAGAAAATATCATTAAAATATGAGTTTACCTCTGACTTGTAACTTAGATAATTTTTTATTAAAAAAATTACATTATTTGAAAAAGGGACCTTGTTGAATCCCATAGATTATAGAACCTCAAATATGTATGAATTAATATAAGAACCATTTGTCTCACGCAATTAACAAAAATGTGTCTACATTTCACAAGCTTTAGGAATATTCTATTTTTAAGCTCAAGAAATTTGGTAACCTATAAAAAAGAGCTTGTACAAATTAGCAGATGTTTTTCTATGCTTGAAAATGCATAAATAACACCCGAGTTAACAACTAAATAATCAAAATTAAAAACATGAACTTTCAAAACGCTCTCCTCTCGGCAATCTGTGCTCTCGTCTTCGTCTCTGCTGTCAGTGCCTTCGAAGACTTTGACTGGACAAACAATGAAGACTTGGCTCGCATGCTCGATGAAGGCTCCAATGGAACTGTGGACCAAATGAACTAATCTCTTTAAGAATAAACTCGATATCTTTAAAATCTCACTCTGTTTGAGCTTGTTGTTGTTTCGTAACTAATTTACTTGTTTTTTTCTGATGAATTTTGTGGAAAATTTAGAAATTAAAAAAAAAAGTGAAATACAGACCCTGCTTTATTTTTACGGCCATAAATAATAGTTATCATCGCTTAATGATTATTCAAACCATCCTAACTCTAAATGTTTATTCATTCTAAATGTATTCAAACTCAAATTAAATCTCACATATTGAAATTTTGGCGCGAAAAGTTTGAAAAATTACAAAAGTATCAAAATGTGCTTTTTGATAGAGGTATATTTTATTCTCCTCAACTAAAAAAGCTTTGCGAATTTCTCCCAGTTAATACACAATGCGTCGACTAGATTTGCTTATTTTATTCCCAGTGGTCTTGGTTTAAAATAGGTCTTGTAAATACAGTAACTTTAACAGCTTTGGAGGGATGGTGTAGTGGATTGTTCCCCAAGTCCAATAAATATGATATCTTATATGGCGTGGGTTCGATTCCGGTCTCCTCCCTCCTTAAAAAAAATTACTATGTAAATAGTTTCTAAAACTTCCTCCCCCATTATAACCCCTCATGTGAACCCGAAGAGAGTTAGACTCGGCTATGAAACTCAATTCTAAGAAGAAAAAAACAGCTCTTCAGAGAAGATGACATTATTCATTTCAATTCAAAGATTGTTTAGTTCACGAAAGTCTGACAGAGTTCGGATTGCTCTGTATAGCGATTTTTCTATCACCTGAACACCTTGTAAAATGGTTACATTCACCATTGAATGAATTATTCCATTATTAATAATAATTTATTATTGATTGTCGATATATTGACGAAAAGATTTATTCTACAATATCCTTTCTTTTATAAACTTTGTACCATGATATCTTGACATTAAACGTCTCTATCGTTTTTTACTGCATTTCGAAAATAAAAAAATACATTTATGTGTTCTCATAAGCATATTGACGGCCATAGTTGTGTATATCAATAGTTTCATTTAAAATCGTGGTAGTGTGAGTAGAAATTAGATATTGGACAGGTATACCTTTAAAGTCCAGAACTTGAAATATTAAGTATCATTTAATATTAATCAAAATCTTTGTTGAGTAGTTTAAAAAAAACAGTGAATTCAATATCTTTAAAAGGGAAAAATTATGCATTATTATCATAACCAGGGAAACTATGAATGATTTTCTCAATGCCTTTCAAGTCTATTCTTCTTGGGAAAAGGTGAATAGTTTTATTGACAAAAAAATATTCTTCATTAAAGAAAGCTTGCTGACATAAATGATATTTCTCAAGACTCATTAGTTGAGCTAATTTTTATAGGACCTAAAAATATATGACTTTTAGTTTTATCAATATTTCTTCTACGATTCTCCATTCGATTCATCACTGTAAAGGTATGCTCAACAAGGGGATTTTACTAGGCGTAAACATTTGAAACCAATTTCTTTAAATATGACCTTTTATAAGTGGGACATTATATTTGAGGAATTTATTCTGATTTTAGGAGAAAAAAAATTGATTAGAATTAAAAAACCTTGAATTATAACTTTTAGGACTTTTTCTAGAGATGGTTCATCTTTCATGGCACCAAATTTTCTTCAATAAAGAATGCTATCATTTTTTTTTTCACTCTTGTTACCATAGTTTCGAGGAGGAGCTAGATCTATTCCGATATGCTTGAAAGTATATGCCTTATTAAGGCAGAAATCATAAGCAATTTCTTGTATAAATAATCAATATTGAACTTTATCTGTTTCGATCGATTTCAGTATTTGGATTTATCAGTTCTACTTCTAGAACTTGATCGAAAGATTGATGAGAGATGCAAAAGCCCACTTCTAAAGTTTGTAATCAAACACGTTATTACGCCCTGTTATTATGTATGCTCGCACAAACGACTGAACCATTTCAGTCCTTTTGGTTAAAACTCGATTATCTAAAAACTATCCGAAAAGAAAATCTGTAATTTTAGCCAAGAAAAAGGCCTTGTCTACTCAACAGCAAACTATAATGTGTCATTAAATATTTTCAGACGTGTCGCCGAAGTCTGGATGGACGATTACAAAGAGGCCTTGTACAGCAAGTCTCCATCGATTAGATCTTCTGATGAAGGTGACATTAGTAAGCAGAAACAACTCAGATCAGATAAGAAATGCAAATCCTTCGATTGGTTCTTGAAGAATGTGAGTCATTTCAACAAAATTTGTTTTCTTGATGTGATACCATACTTGTGAGATTGAAAAGTGAGAAACTGGTCAAATATTTGTTGCGAAAATATGAAAGAACTCATCTGATAATGAGAAGTTGGCAAGATTTGGATTTTTTTCCCACAAAGTGTTCACTTGTGGGAAATAGTGCAAAATTCTATTGAATGCAGAGAATCAAAGATAATATTTATTTATTTATGAGAGTACTAGGTTTTACCTCTTGCACCTCGTTGCAACTTTTTTTGATACGGTTAATTCTCAAGCCTAATTCATTTATTCTCTTACATGGTGCAATTCTTTCATGGTGCTCTATATTTAGCCTTACCTGTAAAAATAAGAGGCAAAATATGCATTTCGGGTATTTATGACTCAAAAGAATGAATAAGACATTAAATCAGTCACCATTATCTGAATGTGTGCCTGGAAGAAGATTAGAATCTATTCATCTAAATACATATTGAATTTGTAAATTTGACACACAATCCTTCGAATAATCCCTTTGTAATGGGTTGAAAAAAAATTAATGTGTGACACTTGTGGGGCAGAGAGGACATGAAAAGGCTGAATGCCGCATTCTTATTAGTTATTGAAGATCGTGATTTAAAAGAGATCTGGTATCCCTAGAGCTTGTATATGGTTGTATAAAATTTCATTGAAATCTATCGGGTAAATTCTGATTTGTAACTTAGCTAAGTTGTTATTTAATTAGATTATCAAAACACATGGAATGATCGGCCAATATTATTGAAAGACATAGGGAACATTCGTTTTATTATCATTAGTCACAGTAATTTTTCACAAGACAGAGGATATACTAATGGATCTTTTCATTACACATAGGTCAAAAAATATTCCATTCCGATTTGGTCTACCCCGTTTTTTAATTACTTCTCGTGACCTCACTCCAGGTGAATTCAAGTTTTCAATGTAGCCAAGTCAAAGAAAGAGGTGTAGATACTTTTCAGATCCTATCCTCCGTCTTTTAAAAAATGATCATTACTAACGATTCATCGTATCACTATTATAAATATCACTAACAAAGGAAGCATCTCCAGCCAATAGGAATATCGTCCAATCAGATTGGGGTATGGGTATGATCTGGGTGACACTTTGGTATTGATTTATTGCAAATGGAGATTTGTAACTTCCAGAAAAAAAGAAAAAACTCTCTTGTCAAAGAATGGTGCATCAGCAGTCATTTGCGTTTGGTTTGCGACAAGTTTACTACTCCGAGAACATACAACATCCAGCGTCATTTCGAGCTGGAGCATCAGAAATACTCCAAAATCTCGATCAAATTCGAGGCCTCAGTTTCGAGCTCAGCAATTTTTTAGAATTTTAGATTCTGTATCATAAGCAATTAGAAAAAATTGCTCATTCAAATTATTCATTCTAATTTTGAAGCAAAAAATAATAAAATTGTACGAATTCAAATATGAAAATACTGTTTTCGAGTTAGAGTCTCTCTAAAAATGAGTTACAAGTGAGAAGAAAGGTGAATTAAGGCTTAAAATATGTTCTTTAATAATATTAGTTAGTAGTTAATATTAATAGTTAATTGTACACTGCATATTTTTCTTACAATTTTTAGAATGTGAATTATTTTGCCTACCTATTCATTCCGTATTGTCAATTCAATGTCAATTACATCATTACATCATCAAGGTTAATTCTATTGGTCATCCCTACCCTCTATTTCTATTGGTCGTTTCTGATTTTTCAAGGTATATAATAGTTACAATTCAGATTTTGGTGAACGAAGAGGTATGTTTAGGTGTATTCAGAAAAAAAAATTTAAATGGCCCACCCTGAAGGTACCTTAAAATAGTAGTGCACAGAATTTGAAGAAAGTATTTTTGCAACAGGTAACCCTTTTTTAGTATAGGAGGAATTTTTTTAATTTTGGCTTAATCTTGAACCGCGAAGTCCTCCTATTACACACTGCGTTCTACACATTGTCTGCGTGTACTTTTTATGCTCTACCTTGTATCTACCTGTGTTCGTTTTGTAACTATTCTTGAGCAAATTTTCGTTTTCTGCTGTATAGATATAGATTTTTAGGTTTAACAAAATCTATAACGGCATAGATTAAAATTTTGATATCATCAGTCCTAATTTGAAGCCGTGAGGCATTTGAAAAAATTAACAACCAGTCAAGTAATCAAATTATGAAAATCTTAAAAATATCATAACTTCTTCAGATTTTGACCGATCAAGCTCAACTTTTATTTCATTGTTAGATTTTCATATGAAGAATCTTTATAGGCTCTCAAATAGATTTGGATTCTTCACAAAATATCTTTTAAGCGATGAGAAATTTCGTAAACGTTGATCGCAAATTTGCCACTATGAATCTGTTATCAAAACTTTATAAGACATAAAAATAGATTTTATTGCTCATCATTAACACATTCAGGTTCACTTCATATTTCAATCAAGAAACCCAGCTTTCTCTGTAAAAAGTATATCATATACTCTGACTTTCAATGTTATTCATTGATAAATTTTATCATTTCCCCCATTCTTTTTCATAAATTAAAGATCATATTTCAACCCTTGAATAGGTACAAAGATTCATAAAGATAAGCCGTGTGGAAAGAAAACTTTACTTTAAATTTGAATTGTGCAACATTTGAAAGAGATGTGTCTCTTTTTCCGGCCTGTGAAAAATTCATTTCTACGTAAAAAGAATAAATTTATTTGATGACAAAATTTAAGAATAATATTATATTCTTGAATAATGAAAAATTCTCTATCAAATGGTGCAATGACCGCTACTAATTTTCCTCTGTGTAATCATTCTTTCTACAATTCAATTGTTTCACTGCAATAAAAACAGAATGTATTTCAAAGTGTTACAAAAATACATTTGAGAGTGCTCTATCCACAAGACGTTTCGAAAGGTTCACCTTCTTCTTCAGTATCATATCACGCTTTACTCTGATTGGTCCTTTTTTCTCTGTTCAAAACTGTTAATTTTTTCCTATGAGATGTACTCAACCATTTTAGATATATTGATTTAAATAGTTCATGAAGTTTTTTTATCTTGTCAGAAGTGATGAATGCCTCATATTAAGTTTTGAGTTGAAAATGCATCTCAATGTCAAATCTAATAAATATTAAACTCCAACAGGTTGCATTCGACCTCCTGCCACGCTACCCGATCAAAACACCAGCTAAAGCCCTGTACGGAGATCTCTTTCTGGCAGACTCCAAGAACAAGTGTCTCCGATTCAACAACAAGAACCTAATTACTGGCTCGTGTCCCGGCGACGACTTCAGCTATACCTTCAAGGGAGAAATTCGCTCGGGCACCAATTGCGCGGAAAACAGCCAGTACGATATTGTCACAAAGTACCGCTGTCACGGCTACTACGGTATCCAGAGATGGCTGTTATCTTTCGTTGCTGACAACTCCACAAAGGGTGAAGTAACCCTGAGATGCCCTAATAACTACTGCCTGGAGACAGATCCCATGAACGAACGGGTCTTTAGGTCGAAATGCGACCCCTCCAATCGCAATCAGGTGTTCATGTTCACCCACAACAATTGGGTCAAAGCTAATGAGGAGTGGAAACTCATGAAGACCCTACCAATTAGTGAGGCCTAAGCTAGTAAGAGACACTCTGCAGAATCTCGCCCCATGTCTCTCACTCTTTTGAGGTTCTTGAATCTGAGTGACTTTTTGTGATGCTAAAATTACATTGTATAAAATCCAGAGAAATGTTGTACATTTTCACTTTCAACTCAAATCTCAGACGTAAAATATAATCTTGAAGTATTATTATTGAATGAAATAAATATAAATAAATATAATGTAGTATGTGTTCTTTGATTTTTTTTACTTTTTGTGCTGGTATTGAACTGAAAAGGACATTAAATCATCGATGAAGTATGAATGAGATTTATCGATTTTTGAGCGCGTGGTGAGAAATCTTGGATATTTCCACAATAGAGAGAATAGTGCAAGGCTTATTCCTTTATTTAGTCATTCTTAGAATTTGAATCTATCTCTCTTCGGACTCACCAGAGGGGTTATAATTGTGAGAAAAGAAGAATGAGGTTGATTATCGATTTTATTTTTGAATACTGTTTTCAAAATAGGACATCTCAAGGACAGAAACCTGATCAACAGAAAGTCTGCTATCAGGTGGTACCAAAGTGATGGAATATTTTTATATTATGTCTCGTAAGTGGGGCGAGTAGAAATATTCATTTTTAAGAAATATGTATTTTTGAGAGCCAAAATATGTGATTTAAAATTGACTATATTTTATGCAAATACAGTATCTAGATTCCTTAGAAGAGAACCATGTCTGTTCAAGAAAACATGATTCTCAACATTTTCCTGAAATATTGGAAGAATAAATCTAATCAACGCACAATGAAAAATTCTGCAAGACCTCAGTAACTAATGAGGACGATAACTAGACCCTCTTCAAGCCTAGAATGATATTGAGAATGTTGATTTGAAAG
>KL567181.1:0-15093 GCA_000715275.1 Gyrodactylus salaris
AAATTTCATTGGCATGGTACAAAATACAATTTAGTATTTACCTGAAGTCAAATTCCTTCTATTTTTAAGCATTTTCCGTACTTTATAGTATGTTCTCTCGACGTCTACAGATGTTGGTTGGCACCTTAGTAAAAGGCAATAGTCATCGGTTTTTGGCTAAGCAATAGAAAGGCACTATTTCGTTCCAATTGGATTAAGGAATCTCAGTCTCTCAGGGACAGAAATTTGACAATAGTGCAAAAATATCTCGAGCGGAGAAATATTAGAATAGTGCAAAAACAGGGCTTGATATGTGACTTGGGTAAAAAGGATGGTATTTTAGTTTTGTGTATGTAAACTCAATATTCATCATCGTTGAGAGATGAGAAATCAATACCCATTTTAACTTTCAATATCTCTATTCCTTTCCGAGTAGGAATTCTTATCAATACATTCTCAATATTCATTGGGTTTTGTGCTTTCTCACTTTGCAAAGTGGCTATAACCCTTTAAATGATCAAACACTCTCCGTACTAGATTTGTGTGGTTCTAATCCATCATCTCTGATCCCAAAGATAGCTCTGGTACTTGCAGATAAATGAACGTCTGACTCATTTCAATGTGTAAATTTGCATTTCAAATAAATAACATCTCGAGAAGAGAATCAATGGCCAGAAAAATCAATACTGAGATGAAGCAGAGTAGAACTATCGATTGACTTGCAAAATATCATTATCTAACATCTTACTCGACGTAGAGAGTTTTCTCCTCGACAAAAGAAAGAACTATGCCCTTTATCCTTGTTTATTCTTAGTTCAAGAAATCTCCCTTGTGCTGTTATGCAGACTGATTGAATGATTCCTAAACATTTACAAATTTGATCAGGTTTTCAAGACATGTTTAGTTTACTCTTTTTTTCGTGTAAATTTCCTATTTGAAGAGAAGAGAGACTGGAATTGTAATTTCATTTGAATTGTCCTGTTTCTATCATCTTAGACACGTTTCCAAGTCTTTCAGTTTTCTTTATATTGAAATGCATCTTTTGATGATCTAGTGTTTTGTGCAAAAATAGACTTTGTTTTTCCTTCTTGGGTAATCTTCACTATGATGAAGGAATGGAGCAATAAAATTATAACGAGCCTTTATACTACGCTTACTTTACTTGGCAGAACGGCAGATAAACAATTTCTCATCAACTATTATTTAATTCTCTTCGTCAATGTGTTTATTTGCATAAAGTGTAGTAAGCTCATCAGATCTGTATAACTTTGAAAAGAATCTAAACGATGTTTTTTGTGAATTCTTCCAAAGTCTCAGAATTAAAATCAGAAATAAAGAGAAACCCTCCATGTAGAGTTGGGATGTGGGTACAGAAGAAATTAAAAAAGGACCACATTCTCGAAGATAATGGCCCAGAAACCTGATACAGCCGAGAAAATGAAGAATAAATAGATGAAATAATCTTCTAAGCAAGAGGCTTGTGAAAGAGATTGAACAACGGAATTCGGTTAAAAATCTGTTTCTCAAATACAGACTTGATCAAAACCTGATTACTACATAAACATCGGTGGAAAAAATGTTAAATCGACCCAACATAGTTCAAGATATTGTCAAGAAACCCTAAAGATGATATGCAGGACCTAAAAATAAGATCCATCCTCTTGACATATACCCCACCCTAACCCTTCAATGGCCTGAAAGTTATTTTCTTTTTCAAGGGTTTCTATTCCTTTCTGCTTTACAACTTTCAGATCTACTGAAAGTTGACGAATTTCGAAGAATTCGCAAATAATTAAAACCACTAAGCTTATAACTAAGAGTTGTGGAGAATGATTGGAATATTCATTGAATAAAATTTCTTCCCCGATAATAATTCTTTCTTCAATTTTTGGTGAGAAATGCAATAAATATGCTATTTAGATAAAACCACATCTTATTTAAAACCAAGACTGGTTGGAATAAAAATTGGCAACTCTTGTAGCCTTTGTAGATGAAAAGACGTTAATTTACTTTTTAAACATTTTTTTTTCAGCGCACTCATATGACAAGAGTTGACAGAATGAATATTACTTTTTCTATGAACTCGTCTGCTTGTTTAAAAGCTAAAAATGCCATCATTTTTTCTCCAGCTATCACGGGGTCGATTTTAGAAAAACTGATATACCATAGTTTTCTCTTAGATTTTTAGTCTCATATCGGAGTCTAACTCTCTTCGGGTTCACACGAGGGGTTATTATGGGTAAGGAAAGAGAGTGATAAATTATTTACCAGGTAAATTCACCTCGAGGAGGGAGGCCAGCAGGGTCGAACCCACGCGAATATGAGAAGTCATATATAATGGAATAAGGGTTACGACACCCACTCATCTAAATTGAACAGGTAATTTTGAAGATATTTCATAATACTATTTGTTTTCTAACTATATTTGAGATTTTCTATCTAAGTCTGTCAAATAATGATTAAAGTATGGTTGATATACTTTTCTACATCAATTTATATATTAGACAAGTTAAAAGTCTCCTTCATATTACTTTTATGCTTCACCCACATGTCGAGTTATTAGAATCCAAGAGCTAGGAAAATGGAAAGTGCATCAGACGTACAAGTTCAGACAGCTAGTTAGCACCATGGGAATTATGAGACTAAACATCATTATTCTAAGCTGAAATGGCAAACAAACTCTGTCTTCAAACCCGAGGTTATAGGAATTAGAATTTAAAACTTCCAACTGCTCTCGAGATGATCAAAGATCCTCACGACAATGTCTATGCAATATTGATTTAGATAGAGGTAAAAGTAACTGTATTACCTAAAGGGAAATGATTAACGATTTTCTCAATAGCTTCTTGGAAATATGATGCGAAACATGAGAATCAAGCTTTTCTCAAAAACAGATAATCACAATACGTACGAGAAAAATCACTACAAATTCAATCAAGTCCACCCCATTGGGACGTTTGATTTTCGTTAAAGATCCTCTCTTATTCCTGCTGAATAGATATTGCTTTGTGATCATTTAACGTTACAAAATACTCTGAATGAAAAATTGAAGAGTCTCTCATTGATAGGTACATCTTAGTTTTCTGCTTGATATCCCTTTGGGTTTCAAAAACCCCTAGGTTCACAGGGTTAAAGCCTCTAGAAATAAAGTGAGATTCTAACGTCGTTTGGTTCATCTTCTGTTCACTAAACTTGTAAGACCCTTAAATGTTGCTCGAATAATAGAATCGAGTAGAAATTAGTTATTTTGTTTCATTCTAATTTTATGCATTCTCTTAAACATAATTTTTCAACGTGTATAATTAAAAGCAAACACGTATGCATTTACAGAACAGTACAAAGAATCTAATTGCTAGCTTACTCGGAAATCAGTGAAATCCTTAACAATATGTTTGGATAGAGAGAAGGCGAAAACTATAGAACTAATTCTCATTCCTTCATCAAGTAACCAAGGCAAAGATGTTTCGAAAAGACTCAAACGTGAGCAGAGTCTAATTATTTTTCTTGGAAGAAAATTCCTTGCTTCGACTAAATAGGAATTAGATAATTTTAGATAATTTATGAATAAGGCATCAAAATAGGAGAGATTCTCACTCATCGTTGAAAAGATCAACCCGATTGATTATGACTAGGGCTACGCAAAAAAGTCCGTTATAAATTTATTTTAGTCCATTTAGGTCTCAAATAGTCCAAAATAGTCCATTTCCTTTAAAAAAAGTTCGAAAATCATGTAAGAAGCTATTTAATTCAATCAAACCCTAGTTTATGATGCAAAATACAATGTTTTCAACATTTTCTTTCGTAAAAGATAGTAAGCAACTTTTGAAAAGCTTCTCTCATTAGCGGCGGAAATAGATTTTCGAAAATTGAGAGTAATAAAATTCTCCACCACTTATTAACTTGGAACAGACCAATGAGAAAAGGCTGCAGCTCAATCAGAAGTTATGTTCCAGATGAAACTTAAGTTAACACTGTTTAGTAAACAGTGTTTACTTAAAGAAACTTTTCCTTAGCTTTTTTATGATGAATAAGGCTTAAACTATTCGACATGTCTCTATTTATTTAACCCTCGAACGGAAACACGGGTGGTTTTCCACCCGGACTGACTTTGGATTGAAAAAAAATAGTTTCTTAAAATTATAGAAACCTAAAGTTTAATTTTAATCTATGTTTGTTCAATGATTGTTTACTGTACCTTATCGTATTGTTTCGGTAGCGTATGAACAAGCCCCTAGAAACCATTATATTTTCTGTCGCAACTATGGTAACTTCGGGTGGTTTTCCACCCAGGGATCTTTTTCCATAATATATCCAATTTCCAGGCCCTTCTTCGTCTCAGATAACTTCTTTCAAGTCATTATTAATTTTACTTATGTCAAGTGAACACCTCTCCTTTGATGTCTCTCTCTAGAGTCTTAGTTTCGGATGTCTATAGTGATTGCGGTGATAGCCCAAGTTCATCAGATGAGAGTGATTTGGACCAAATTTTATACGACTCTGATTCTGATGAAGAAATTGACACTACCGATACATCCTCTAGTGCAGTGTTATCCAAATGTGGGACTTTTCAATGCAGTCATAAACAGAAAATAATATCTAGGACTCCAATGAGAAGTATATTCAAATTGCGTCCAGGCCCAAAGAAATCTGCATGAGATGTATTGAACCCAAAGAGTTTCTCAATTTATTCTTTGATGAGAATATGCTTGCAAGTGTTGTGAAATATATGAACATATTCATGGAAAGTGAAAAGTCGCGGTATAGTCGTATTTCGCTTGAAGACCTGAACATTTGGATGGGTGTAAATCTTAAAAATAGTATTTTTTTAAGATTTAGCAAATCTATTCTTATTAAAGAAAAAATCATTGCATCAAAATCAACCAGAATGAGCAGTTTTAAAATTAATTGCAATATTTTTACCAAAATATAATTTTTCGGACTTTTATACTTTAAGCCTGATGAGCGGATTTTTTCTTTTTTCATTCTATGGCATCGTTAAATGAATAGTATAAATCTACAAGAAAATACTGTATGAAGAATTCCTGGATTTTGAAGCCTTCCTTTCGAGTAGGACTACTAACATCTTGCTGAGAAAGCTACGAGGCAAAATAAAATGACTTATGACAGAGCAGATTCAAGTACGGGAAGAAATAGCGAAAACGTTATAAAAACACTCCAGGCATAACAAGATTTGCTATAAATCCTTATGGCGGCAAGCTCTCAGCCTTTCAACTCTTTGTTTCAACGTGAAAGAAACAAAGAAATGCTTGGACCCTAAATACGCTGCATATTCAAAAACATGGTTTTACTATCAAAAGTTCGAGAGAAGAATGTGATACTACTACTTTGATTCCAAAAGTACATCAAATGTCGAAGAAGGGTTACCAGAGATGAACCACTTCTACAATGAAACTAAAGTAGGGGTTAATGTGTTGGATCAGATCAACGCCTTTCAAAGAATGACTTGCAGATGGTCCTATGCAATATGCTCGACATTTCGCTGATGAACGGTGGGATACTTTATAACTTCCGTTAACACTGATGGAGAACAACATTTTTATTCGTAACGAAGATATTTAGTGACAAGCGTGTACCCGAGTTCACCTAAGAGATGCTGGATTTGACCAAGTGAATCAGATAAAAATCCACGAAGACCTCATGTAACAATCACATTGTCTGTTAATGTATCTCTAAACACTAAATTTAAAATTTCCTATATTTTAATATGCTAATTGGGGTAGAAAATTATCTCTGTTCGTACTACAAACTTTTTAGTGTTATAGGGAGAAAAACGGAATAAAATTGAAATTAAAAAGAAGTGGTTCGTGGAGAGAAAATAGCTTCAAAGTAATTACATTCTCTTTGACAAATTCTCTTCATAAATCGAGAATTGCAAGACAACCTTTTTTATTCTTTTTCAAAAAATGATTTTGATTATAGAAGGTCAAAAAGGTTGGCTCATAAAAATTTATTTATAGAGAATAGAAATGAAAAAAATAATTTAAAGGTTAGAGGGTTCTTTTCTAAAGCATATGACGTGGGTTCGATTCCGGTAAGTTTACAAGTGAATAGTGGCAAGCCATCCTTCCCTATGCCCCAAGGCATTTTCATTCTTTTCCCAGAGCATGTTTCTAGACACTCGGATGTCGATTTTATTCATCAGTGATTCATGTAAACAGAGGAAAACAACTTTTGTAAAAAAGGCATTTGGTAGCCCTAATTATCACTCGATTGAGAGTAGGAATATTGGGGGTTTATTATCGCTTTCATGATATACATGACAACACCACATGAATAGAGCTGGCTGATAAATTTGGTTGCTCCAAACGACTTTTGTGCATAAGACAATCATAGAGAGGGGTGATATAAAGACGAGAGTTGATCAAGAGTCTGCAGAATCAAAGACAAGAAGAATAAACTAACATTTTATGATCTAAAAATTGGGGAATCTGGATCAGTGGCTAGTGCATTGGCTTGCCAATCTACTAATCGCGAGTTCGATTCCCTATGGCATACTGAAGAATCCAAATAAGGATGAAACGTACATGTCTGGTCAGTGATGAAATTCTCTTTATCTGTATTTGCTTTATCTAAATAGTCTTATTTCCACAAAAATCACCTGTCCTGATATACTACTTGTTAGTAGGTAAAAACTTCCTACTTAAAAAATTATTGCACTCATATTTAATGTTCCATAAGTCCCCCTTTGTTGACAAGCCATTTTTCTACTTTTGCACTACTATTAAAAAGTTTTGCGCGAGAGTTTTGTGCTCCATCGATTAAAAGCTCTCACCTCACAACTGTATCCACAAAAATCAAGCCATGAATTCAAAAGGCCTCTTTTTGCGTTCGAGTTTCAACACTACGATGGAGATTCTATTGTGCTATACTTTAAACATTGTCGCAGACAGACTCTAGTGAAGATAGGATATCTCAGATCCCTTTTTAGCCATAAATAACAGGGACCATCTGCTGTTAGATTTCAGAAATAACATATTAAGAATTAACGATTTTTAGAAAAATTATTGACTGGACGATACAGATAAAGTATAAAAGTTGAATTATAACGTTATGAAAATGATAAGCGAAGAATCTTCTATTCGAATATCTATATTGAGAGTATATGAAATCAAATTGATGTTTTATCTTTTAAATGAACACAAAAATACGCGAATTGCTTACAAGTAGTATACCAGTTTTAGTATACAAGAATGTATACTCCAACCATCTCAGGACTCCTGAGTCAGCAGTCATCTCGTACAAAGGAATAAGTGCAAGAGTCTTTCCTTAGATTTTAATTAGTTTTCCCGAGGTTGAATTAATTCTTTAAAAAATAGAAACCTTATTTCTGCTCTCCCTTCAAGTTCAAAGAGCATACCATTTCAGGTTAAATTCTTTCATTTTTGCAGTAGAAATCTATATTTTCTTGATCTGTTTGAGGAACCCACGCCAAATTTATAGGGGCACAATCTTATAGGGCATTTTTCTTTTGGAACATAGAACATGACACAAATAGTAATATTAATTGATCATATTGAAATCGCGCATTACCAGGCTCTAAGCAAGAGTACATTTGAACACAAAGCTATGAAAAAGAGTATCGTGTGTTTTCTGTAAAGTGACCTGTACTTTAGACCGTCTTAGAAACCTTTTTGAATTTAAAATTCCTATAAACCAATCTTCTCAGTATTTTTTCAAATATCAAGGCTGTGGGTGCTCAAAGAGGTTTTCATTGCCTGGCAATTGTCAGCTCTTACGGGAGGCTTTGTTGAAATAATTTTACATGAGAGTTTACGCTCTAATGGTTAACGTAGAACGTGCATCACCATTGAAACAAGAAAAAAAATCAATGATTATTATATGAGAAGGCATACAGCTATACAGAAAATGAAATGCTATTTTTCACGTTCTGATTTTTCACACTTGGATAGAGAGCTTCTAGTTTAGAAATTCTCAACTAAGCTTTTTTAAAAATGAGATCTAGAATAAAATTTGAATTGCCCGTGTTAGGCTTTCCTTGTATGCTGCATGATTAAATCTACTATTTTAATAATCTTGATTCTCCATCTTGATCTTTTCATCTTGTATTGATAGAAATCATTATAATAATTAAAACACGTTTTAAATGGTAGAAAAATGAAGTCAAAAATTCATTCATAGTTTTCTAACGAGAATTTTCTACAATAAAAAAAGGTTTTTCTGTTTAGAGTTAAATTATCCAGAAATAGGATATACATTTAATTATCCCTTTAATACCTTGTAACAAGAGATGAATAGTGTATATGGGGCAGAAAGGTAAATGAAAAGGCTGAATGCTGCATTCTGATTAGTTATTAAAAATTGTGATTTAAAAGAGATCTGTGACCGTTAGAGATTGGGAGCACTCGCGATCACATAAAGGAGGGTTGTTGACTCACTTGTAGGTTCCATTTACGACCCATGTCATTCCTCCATGCTTTAACAATATGATGTTGGTCATTGGTCAAGTCAATGTCGTAATTTGTGGTCACTTCAAACCTCTCGAATCCGACATCGTACTCAATAGTGATGCCACCGTTATTGTTTATCTTCACGACAATGTAATTCTTATCGCCCTCCCCCTTCAACTGGAGTAATATGCCCTTTTTCGATTTGGTCTTGAAGCCGATCTGGATGTATTCATCAATGGACCCGAGGTTGTCTCGACCCTTTACGTTGATTTTTATCATGGGCCCGTTTGTGAAGGAGCCTCCGACTTCTATTTGGGATAAATTATAAAGGTTTTTAATTTGTTGTTACTACCTTGCTGAGATACTATTTTCGGATAATGAAACAAGTAACTAGAAAAATATCTGTAAATAAATATAATTTTTTCTTGGTTTCCTTATTTCATTGATTTTTCTTTTTTATCCAATAATCCCATTGAATAAAATGATATGCAAAAGTATTCTCGACAAGAATTGACATCAGAAATTTGGGTTTTTGTATTAAGCTACAACAGAGTAATATGAGAAATTGGAAATAAAATTATTTTTACTAAGAAAATACAAGAATCGGCAAAAATAAAGCTTGTTTACAATTTATGCTTTTTACTCTTTAAAACCCCGAAAAATGCTTCATGAAAAACCGTTATTATCTTATTTCGCGGAAAAATGTAAAGCTCAATACTATCAAGTAGCCAGTACTAAAATTGCTCACCTCTTCCACAAATGTAGCCCCGATACGAGGTAAGGCCGCATTCGCATTCATAATGATCGTAAAACTCGTAGCACTCTCCCCGGTTAAGACAGGGATTAGGAACGCACTTTTGAATGCAACCTCTGCTCATGCCGTAGGTGGAGTTGGGTACAACTCTCGAATAGAGATCCTGTACTACACCGTTGATCTTGAGGTTCGATAAGCATCCAACGTATCCTTCTGTGAAGGCCTGTGTAAATGTATTTATAAATGTTGCTGCAATACTTGAACATTACATAAGAAGGCAAAATTTTACATTCAGTACGTCGCCTCACGACGAGTAGCATCCTTAATTCATATAACATTTATTTACTCAAATATATTTAAAAATTCATTCTGTAAACGACTCACCTATCAGTTTTTACATTAATCCTTTGGTTACTTAGATATTAATACAATTTTTCTGAAATCTTGAATTTCAACTTTTTCAAAGTTTTCATATGATTCGAAGAATAATTCTATGAAAATTAGATTAACATGAATTTACTATCCCGAATGGACTTGTATTGCTTGCATCTAGGACAGTAACATATCCATCATGGGTCGTCTCACTTCTGCTCCAATTCATGGATTTTTTGCTTCGCATAAACTCATTCCCGTCATTTCTGAATTGATTAAGCTCAAAAATATTCAGCTCATAAATATTTAAAATGAAGATTGGTACGAGACTCATTTTCAAATAAGGCGATTTAAAATTGAATTAGATATGCATTTGACTTGAACAATACATAATTTTGAATTTCCAACCTTATTAAATGAATGACAACTTTAAAAGAGTTGAAATTCAAGATTTCAGAAAAATAGTATTGATATCTGAGCAACCAAATGATTAATTTTCAAACTGTAACTCAAGGCGACGGACTGAATGTAAAATTTAGCCCATAAGAATTGTTTATAGTTACACATGCTACTTTCAAGTAATGTAAAATTAGAATAATGTTGAATTTGGAGTTCAAACATCATGATGGCATCAAGACTAAGAAATGAAGCGCTTTGCATACAAAAAAGAGTTGCATGAGAATGCATATTTGAAATAAATTTTTCACTTTTCTGCATAAATTTATGAAAAAAACATATTTTTAAGTTTTTTTACATAACAAAAGCAGAGAAATTACCTGCGATGTCCCAATGAAGAGGTTCTGATCAAAGTTGAAGAATTGGAAGGACCTATCGGAGGGCTCCTGTATCGTTGCCGGCTCCATATTATCAACAATGAGACGAGACTGCTTGCGATTCCTCTCGATACGCACGAGATGCCATTCGTTGTTGTTCAACCAAATTGGCGAGTTCACCTCCAGCACCTGTAGGCCATTCCCAACGTCGAATGCATAGCGGAGGGAGAGGCCATCTAAATAATACAGTACTACTTAAGAGTAGCAATGAACAGTATTACTGTTCTTCTCAATCTCCTCACAAAAGCACAAAAACTATTAAATATCAGAAAGCTTACCACGTAGTCTAATCTCGAATAATTGACCGGATTTCTTGCCGATGTTCTGCATAATCACAGCATCGTTAATTGTCGTGCGAAAGATGAAGGATAGATCAAATTCATTTTCTGCGTACAACGGCGGCAATTCGAGGTTTGCGTCCCTCTTCCGAAAAGTTATCGTATTATCGAAATTCTGATCTCCGTAACAGACCAGTTCACCAACATGAAATTCAGAGTACTTTTCATCGTTCAAGGTGCCAGTGTCACCGAATCTCACCTCCATCACTGGTAGATCATCCTAGAATGATATTTAAATAAAACTACTTGGAAGTAGGATCTTCGAATACTTTGATTCTTTGTAACCTATCCAAAACCAATTAAGAAAATGTTTATGTGGGGTTCCAATAAACGATTTACAAGTCCGGGAGTAGAGAAGTTTCTTTAGTGAAATTTTGCGTCTCAAACTCTTGCAACAAAGCTTTTACCCTCTACAAACTTGCTCATGGGATAACCGTGAAGTGAACGAAATTACTGATTTAGAACCAAGTTTTCTTCTCTTATTTTAACAAAGAGGGAGTGACTGTTGATAGAAATAGTTTAGAACAAAAAATAGATCCATTGTTTTTATCTACATCCATTTCGAAATACCTTTTCTCTGCCATCAAAAAATTTTTTGTATATCTAGTAGGACATATCGGAATTTTGAAAAAAATTATAACTAGTTAAAAACTTGATCAGTTTTTTACTCTCTCTCCATATATGTTATTAGATTTTTTCTACTAGATATTATCTAGTCATTGTCAATTTAGAACCATGACATATATAGTCGGCACTCGTATCGGTTTAGCAAAGAGAAATGATTATTTTTATTGAAAATTTTCCTAAGTGACCTCTAATTTTTGCCAAGAGTTAAGAAGATCTCACTGAGTATATTCTAAGTATACTTTGGTAGTAGATGAATTTTTAAAGTTGAAATAATATAAGATTCGATAAAATAAGGACCTAGATTCAGATTGGACTGAATAACTATATTTGATGATAAGGGTTAATGACTACTCGAAAGTAGTTTGGTGGGTCATTGGGTTTCATGTTTTAAAGACTGACTCATAGAAAATCTCAAACAGCCAAAGATCCCTTCTGGACCAGGTATAGACGCATTTCGTCCTTTGTGGACTCATCAGTATACCGCCGGTGCCGGGATCCGAACCCAGACCCTCATATCATGCCCCTGGTATTGGGTGCAAGTTAGTTGTTAAAAAGAATACTCATAATGACTATAGCAATGAATCGCTCCATAGTTCCTGTGCCAGATGGCTCAGGCATTAGAGTACTTTGGCTGTGTGAAATTGTTATGAGTCAGTCCTTAAAAAAATTGTAACTATTAATTTATTTCATCAATCAACTCTTTCAATCAGAAAACTCAATAAAAAAGGATTGTTTTTGAAAACTAAAATAAAACCGCAAATCAGTTTTTAAACGGAAAAATAATAGCACGTTTATGGCTTCATTATGTTGCATATAAAAATTAGCAAAAATCGCATATTTTATTTCCTAATAATGACTTCTTATTCTGCGAAAAAATAAAGATCCTAATTTGGACAGTTTTCTACAACAAGAATGGCAAATAATTGCAGATTTAGAATCGAATTCTAGTGATTAAATGAAATTACCTTGAAATCTAATAGGCCCAAGTCGGCGAGAATGATATTATCAGCGTACGGCTGGATGTAATCGCAATTGCAAGTGAGAGAGTTCTGAGAGCACTCCTGGGCCACTCCGCAGGCACAACGCTGCAGGCCAGGCACTCCGCCGCCCCAATAGAAACGCGGCTGGCCCTTTCGACCGACCCACCAGCCCCAGGCTCGATTTTCATACGAGGTTCCGCCTGAATATTTGAAAAACAAATGTGAACAGTTAACTTTCTTTCGATCAAATTTAGAAAATTCAGCTAGTGAATGGAACTTGGTCCATAACCATAGTAAAAGATCAGTGAGTTTAAAGTGTTTTATAAATTGACTCACCTCCAGCTGGGAGACTCAGAAGGCGGGAATTCTGACAGCGGTAACTGATTGCCTGCTCACAGCGAATGGATCGCCTTGAGAGTTCACTCAGCGACTCTCTGTTCGCTTTCATATAGTTGATCTTTTGCCGATATGATCCGGGTTCAGCGTAGCCGTCAATTCGTTTAAAGTTCATGCTATCGTGAAATACTCTCGTGATGATCTCCTTTGGATCTAAATCAATGTGAGACGCATTAATCTAAATGGCTGGGCAGGTTTTAGCAACATGATTAAATCTATCTAATCAGTGGAGTATACTTTAAGCAAAGCCTAATATTCAAAAATTTGTCAAATCCATGATCTGGATCAACATGGAAAATTTGAGTGAATAACATTATTGGGCTATTTACTAATCATAAGTAGTTAAATGTTTTTTTTTGTAATATGTATTTTTTTTCATCCTTGAGATATAGATTCTTTCTTTAATAGTGGCTCACTATTAAAGTCGCACTCCACATTGAGCGGCTCCAAGACCCCAGAACCATCAAGATCAATAGTGACATTATGCTTTTTCTGATCGACCAAGGAAAGAAAGAGACCCATTTCTGAACAGGAGGAATACAATTCACTCTGATGGCATACGGCCCCCGCATACCCAGTATTCGTGCAATCACATGAGAATGTATCCCCATTCTGGCTGCACGGCGCCTCGTGTTTACACGGATTCGGACTACAGTAGTCTGTGATGAGACAGGAACCATTGATGATGTTGTTTCCCCGGGAATCCAGATCGAGTTTTTCCCATTCCACTTCGGATCCGTCGATGACAATCTGCTTCATGCACCCCTGGAAGCTATAGTACTGCGGTCGGCCGCCGCCAACGTAGGAGGTCTTGTCAAAGCTTAGCTGAAAGCATTTATGAAATCAATAAGCTTTTCTATTTTTAGAACTTTAATCTAGGAAAAAGTAAGCCTTATTTTAAAGGGGTATTATCATTAGAAATAGGAGTTTTATTTTCAATTATCAAAACTCAAAATAGACTTTCCTATATTATTGAAAGACATAGGGAGTATTTGTTTTATTATCATTAATTGCAGTAATTTTTCACAAGACAGAGGATAGGCCAATCGATCTTTTCATTACACACAAGGTAAAAAAATATTTATTGGCTTGAAGATTCATAATATGATTGGATGCTGAAGAAAAGACATACCAGATCACCTGTTGGCACAGGATTGCAGAGATCATATTTCATGCAGATCAGTGGTCTAAAAAATATCTACACCTCTTCCTTTGATTTAGCGGCATGGGAAACTTGATTACAACTGTCCTTTCCTGTTTTACTTTCCTATGTGTAGTGATAATAAATATTTTTAGACCTATGTGTAATGCAAAGATGGATTGTTCTATCCTATGACGTGAAAAATTACTGTGATTAATGATAATAAAACAAATACTCCCTATGTCTTTCAATAATAAATGACAATCTATTCTATGAGTTTTGATAATTTAATAAAACTTCTATGTCTAATGATTATATCCCTATTTTAAATGAGTCTCTATTTAGAAAATAAGAAGTGTACTAATTACGATACTAATAAGTGGTTAGTATATTGAAAATATTTTTGAAGTTGAAAGATTCCTCAGTTTTCCTAAATAAAATGAATAAACCTAACATTGGACGCAGGCCACTGAAACTATACAAGATCATAAAATTACACTTTTTGGGAAGGCCTGTTGTGTCTTTTGGGTTTTGCCATCTATCGTAATGCCCAACTCGAAAGTATCCATGTTGAAAGACAGCGTATGCCAGAGGCCATCGGCAAAGGTCCCATTTTGCGCTTCAATGTCACTATTGTGGATGATATAGTTGATCTGGTACAAGTCTGGCATCTTGATGTCGACCTCCAGAGCCCCAGTTAGCGGTTCCATGCCAATCTATCAAGAATTCAATGAAATTATAAATTAAGATTTCATAAGTTGAAATTTATAATGAAGAGACCATGAAGTAGGTTCTGTGAAAAAATCCGATCAATGCAAGCATTTTTGTAAGAGTTATAAAATGACAAAATCAAGGTTTTTTTATGTATTTAGAATCCATGTATGATCTAATTGTTCACAGAATCTTCTTCATGGTAGAGGAATCCAAATTCTATCTAAAACTTTTTGTTTGTTCTGTTAGAATTCAATCTTATGACTCATATGGCTACCAAATGCCCTTTTTTATAATTTGATATGTTGTTAGTTAGCTCTTTAACACTCTTAAAAACCGACTCCCAGTTCATAGTGATGCCCCACTTCATGAGGTGGAAAAAGTATTATTTTCAATGAAGAACCAATCATATTGCTCTTGTGTGACATGAATCATAGTCTCTGTTTCACTTAGGAGTACTTAGTTAGTACAGTTTTACTCGGGTTGGTGCGTGTGTACAAACGTTATTAAGCCAATAAAATCACTTCTACTGC
>JJOG01006056.1:0-13443 GCA_000715275.1 Gyrodactylus salaris
ATTTTTACCTTTAGTATTCGCTAGATCCAAAATAAACCTTTAACCCTTTAGGACCCGTCTCTACAATTCAATGAAGGAGATGTTCACGGTTTCTTTGAAGATAAATAAAGTCGTTTGCCTCTTTCAATAGAATACAGTCAATAAAATAGAACATTTATGTCTTGCTTCTAGTTATTCAAAAACAGTTGTATACTTGTGCAAATTTTCAAGTCTTCTACAACGTAAGATGAGGAAAATAGTAAAACTCAAAATTACAAAATATAGTTGCTTATTCGACGGCCAATATCTTTTTTTCAAATAAATGACTGTATAGCCTAAAATATATAATCAGAAAGCCTACAAACTCTTCTTCAAAATGATTTCACTTGATGTATTTCACGACCTTGGATATATGAATAAGGATAAGAAGATATGCTTAAAGGGTTAAACTAGTTACTTGTAAATAGGTTTTTCGAAATATTTAGAATACTTGATAGTATGAAAGAGGTTGCTTTTACAAGAAAGAAGTCTTATAAATATATATTTACAGGTAAAGGTTCTTTGAAGAAATAAATACAAACTTTAAATCAACCCGTGATTAATTCTATGTTATCTTCAACCTTTTCAGTCTCCTCTAACATGTCGTCTCTGCTGAGAATACCCGGCCGGATTGTAATCACCAGGAAGATCATTATAAGGATGATCCCCAAAATTATGAATATTGTCGCCTTCATGGGCCAGAGGCAAGTCCCGAGGAGGAAGCCAAAGAAGACACCCACCCTATGTATCTCCTGCATTACGTGAACATTCAACTCGCAACAACGAATTGTACACGCTGTCAAGGCTATCGGGAATACAACGCTATTTATGAGGTTTGAAAAGACGAAAATGCTTGAAGCCAACTTGGCCTGTATATTCACTAGGATATCAACAGAGATTGACGCCAAAATCACCGACAAGAAGAGAAATCCTATGCAAATATAGAGGGTGTAGATGGACTTGATTTGATCATAGAAATATCCAATCAAGAGCAAAGATATCAGGCTGGGAGCCTTTAGTAGGAGAAACATCAGGCTGATTCCTGTTGAGGAAAAGTGGAATTCCTTGTGCAAAAATGGTGTGAATGAGATCAACTCAGCAGACGCTGTCGTAAAAATTATAAACAGGATTATTTTGATAGGAAAGTTTCCCTTTGAGAAGAGCTCCTTCAAGTCAATCTTTTTTGGTCTAAAGTTTCTCTCGTTCTCCTCATCTGCAAAGTGCTCAGAGACCTTTTTCACAAACAGGAAGCAAAAGAAGGTATTTAATATCCACAAACTGACCAGAATCGAAGACAAAAAGCTTCTAGAGTTCATTCTATGGATCAAAGTGAAGTTGCCGTGAATCGACTCGAACCAAATATTCAGGATCGGTGAGAAGATGAATGCGAAGCAGATGAAACAAAAGTGGACAATGAGACGTTTTATAAAAGATTTTGAAGTGTCCTTGACAAAGTGCGTCTTAAAGTTCCACAGGGGATTGAAGAAGATGCCTCGGAGACTCGAAAGGATCCTCGCCAACATCAAGATTCCCGGATGGAAGGCTAGGCCGTAGAGGGCCGTAGAAGATATAGCTGTCAGACAACCAATGAAAATAGATATCAGAGACCATCTTATTGTCAATTCACTCTCCGTGTCGAATTCGAAGAAGGAGCCTAAGCACTTCACTGACATCTGCATGATAATGTCACTAAGACAGCCGGACAGAGCTATTAAAGGATACGTTACATGTGAGATGCTCGGCCAAAAGTCCTCTAAATGCAACCACAAGAATTGGATTATGTAATAATCCTCAATTAGTACAAGGAACTTGGTCATATTGATGAAGAAGAGGGCAACGTTTTCTGTCGACAGATATTCCTGTATTGATTCCATGCTCATTTGACTCGGTTACATAGAGCGCGGATGTCTCTCTCGTGAGTTGTGATTTTGTAAAAGCTAGTCGTTTTGTGTGTGTCTTTTAATGCTCATACAAGGTTATGATATTCGTCTCTTGTCAAAATAATAATAATAATATGTGTTTTTCTTGAAGCATAACATTCGAATCGATATTGCCGATCTGTTTTATTACTGTTAGGGAAATCCAAAATACCAAAACTCAATTTAATTAATGTCTGCTTTGATACATGAAATTGTTATGTATAGTATTAAATCAGTTAATCAATGACATCATATGAAGCTATGCATTCAAAATATTGCTAAATGACTTCGGAATTCGTTATAAATTATTCTTAATAACGCTTGTCAATTTTTAAAATCTTTACTACTCGTAAGCCTCAAGATTACTCACTTCATCAAGGCAGGAAACGTGAACCTTGGCCTGGCATGACGAGCACTTCTTTCTCGGTCCTTGGCCCTAAGAATTTTTATGATTAGCTTTATATAAACTCGGCCAAGAAAATAGAAATAAATGCAAAATGTAGGGCTCATAGAAGAAGAATTTGATTCATATTTGTATCTTCTTGATCTCAATATTTACCATAAAAGTTATTTTGTTCCGGCACTCTTTAGAATCAGAATATTTGATTGATTTGCATTAGTCAAAATCTACTGTAAAAATAATTCTGATCATCATTTTTACGCCACCTAATCTCAAGTGATTGAGTCTCAAAGTCAACTATGAGATGCAGACACTCACATTGCAACCTTCACGGTTACAGCTATTACTCGAAGACTTGTACTCTTTCCAAATATGCTGGTTTGCCATGAAGGTGGACTGTAGAAAATAAATTATTAGCAAGCATTAATTTATGCTCAACTGTGCATGTGTATGAAAAATTAGAAAATTGGCTAATTAATTGCTGTTTTTATTGAATTACATTTCTCATTCGAAATAGGCTTCAAAAAGATGGATTATAATTAAATGACTAGAATGTATAATTTTAGAGATAGGAATGTTTTTTGGGTCCTGAAGTAAAACTGTATCATTCTGCATTATTTTGGTATGTACAGCAAAACTTGGAAGTAATATTCTCTGTATTTTTTCAAAATTTCAACATTAGCCTTGATTGTTTGTTGAAAAAAACCGCATTCTGTCTGCATAGAGATCTCTATGGCAGATCAACCCGGAATAGTTTTTGAAATCATGCTTGACATTTTTTTAGAGATTATATCTACAAATCTGGAGAGGAGAGATTCTTTTTCTTAGAAATTAGGTCTCATCGGCGAGTCCTGTTATAAATTTGGCATAATTATACTAATATGACAAGTTTGAGCAGTAAATATGCGATTTTAATAAAGGGCTAACATTTTTGTTACAAGAATTTGTTTCACTATCAAAGAAATTATTTTCCTAATCAATGATATTTTTCTAAAAGGATCGATACATATTCTCGTTAAATGCCATCTAATTTCTCCAAGTAAAACAAACAACACGAGACAAGAAGAAAACTTTAGTCTACTCGCTCACAACTTGTCTATCCCCTTTGGTCTTATCTAGAGCGTAAATTTCGAATAATAACGTGTCATCGTTTTTCCCAAAGATTATTCATTTCTCAGGCTTCTCAGACTTGCTATTTTCTCTGAAAAAAAACTGTCTTCCTCGAGTGTAAATATTACACATGCTTGGAAATGTAAAGCGTTTCTATAAACAGTTTACCATATTCGTATTTCCCCATTTAGTTGTGGTAGCTGAGAAAAACTCGATTATTCCCTTGTACTTTACCATATTCAGATGATGAATTTGATTTATAATCAACTTTCCCATGAAGAGTACTTGATCATAGAGTTTTGCTTCACTCTAATCTTTTGTAGAGTATTGAATTTCCCCCACACTATTCCTCTCTTACCTTGCCATTAGCATGAAAGAGGTGGATGATTGATAGCTAACTGATGTTGGGCCTACCTAAACTTGCACTCAATTTATGACCGCAGTTCAGTAGCGCATTTGAAAAATTCACAAAATAAATTGAGAATTGCTTTATTGACCTATTAGTCTATGTTGGACCACTGCTATTTGAGAAAAGTTTATTCAGATCTCACAGTTTTGAGAAATACAGGGGATGCTGAATAAAAATTCGAGTAGTTCTTATCCAAAAGATAAGACCTCGAGGTTACTTGAAGGATTTTTCTCGTCGAATTTATATTCAGCATCCCCTATATTTCTCAAAACTATGAGATCTGGATAAAGAGCAGTGGCCTAGTGTATATTATGGAGAGATGTGCAAAGTCATAAGAGAGGAAATCTGTTTATATAGCAAAGCCTGTTTCTCGTTATTTTAAATTCTTAGAAACGTGAACAAAATATAAAAACATTTGGCTAAAATAATCGATTTTTTCAAAATCATATTGCAGAATTTCCCTGATAAGTGAACCTAAAGATTTCGAAAAACAGGTGTTTTAGTTAATATATCTCCTAGTTTCAGGGCCATGAATAAAATACATTTTGCAATAGACTCACATTCCAGATGTTGTGCTCGTTAAATCTAGAAAGATGAGATAATTATTAGCTGTATTTATAATGATAAAAAAACTCTATTATCCTCGTAAGCAATTCAGATTTTTCAACAAGTTGTCTCTTCACAATTTGGGCCTTTTTTAACTCTCTAATTTTCCCAATGATAATTTTTTTGAAAAATATATAGAGACAAAATACGACTGTCTAGTAATTTATTTCCTAACGATCTATAAAAAGGGCTTTCAATGCATTTTCCAGTGAGGCTGGGTGTAATTTCCATTAAAATTGTCTCAAACTGATATATGCGTAAATTGAAGAATCTAGTTACGGTGATCGAGATCATTCCTTCAATAATTATATCGATTAACAGAAAATTAGACAGAATCAGCTTTCGATATAAATACTGTTGCCCAATATCGATCTAGATTATGCTACGATTCATTACCTCCTACATCTTTATAACATGATTGATTTAAGAAGGACTTTGAATGGGGATTGTTGATTCCTTCTTAGAGTGGAAAGAAACCTCTTTAGATCTGCCCACCTCGAATTTGAGTTTCAGTGCAAGCAATTAAAGTTGTGATCAATTATATTTCCTAACCATTCTCTCCATCTTGGAATAAAATTAATTTCTAGTTTCAAATTGAATAAATAGAAAATTGATCAAGGCATCTTAAACAATATTGGTTTCCCTTTCTCTGACCCCAATTCAAAGATCAAATTATTCATATTTTTGCTTCTAAAGATGCATTCTTAAAATGCAAGGTCATCTCTATAGAAGAATTAAATAATTTCAATTAGCAAAATTTCCCACTTTAAAAAAAAGGGAATATTTTGGAGATTAAATTACAAAATAGATCAATAATGATGATTGCTGGATGCTATCATCATTAATAAATGTGATAATTCACTCTTCCTTCTTTTGTTATCATGTTTATATGATGCAAAAGGTTGGGTAAATGTTCAATAATGAAAGTACTTTACATGTGTAATTTTACAATTTGTGAAAGGCGCGACTCTCAATTTCCTCTTGTTCTAATAATCTATTTCCTGAATCTACTTCATTAAACTAAAATAAAATTATTTGATAATCAAGGCTAGAAATCAGCCCCCACATAAAGGACCTTGGTGTGTCTTGCAACTAGATATTAGGCCAGTTGGGAAGTGACATTTCGTTTTCATAGCAAAGAATGAGATGCATTCATGAGACTAAATTCCGAGATTGATTTACAACGCGCGAGAGATGGAGAGTTATAATTCTTGTGTGTATTTTATTTTTCAATATTTTTCTTCATTTATCACTGAATCCAGTGTGTTAAATTGAATGAAAGTATATGTTTAACCAATATCATTCCCCTATCTAGGATTATTATAAATGCCCTTCTAGAGGGCTATATTTATTCTTCTCTCCCTCTCTCAAAGTTTACGAGGAGGAAATAGACTGTGAAAGTGTGATTCCTGTACAGCTCTCTTATTACATAGGGATTCTCTTTTTCCTACTTGCTTTATAAATATTTTCATCAAATTCATTATAGAAGTGTATCTGTTTCTCTCTTTCTTTTCTTTGCAAAATAATGAGAATCATTTTTCTCTCTTTTTGATGTGCATTTTCTTTGTTACATAATCATGAGAATAACCAGAAATTTCTTCTTCTTAGACGGCCAGCACTCGTAAGTAATACGAAATGTGCGAGATAAAATGATTAGATAAGTGAGTCAATCAAGCTTTTTTATCTTCGAAACCATATTAGTGTCGACTATACATTTCTTTTTAAATAGTTACTTTTATTGTAGAAAAACATATTTAAAACATCTTTTAAAAAGACTCTATTTCAAAAAGAATATTTTCATAACAATCTAATTTCGTGTATCAAAAGTAAGAAAAACAACATTTCTTTCAATGATTCCTTAAAATATAATGAGGAAACAATACTGAAAATTCTGTATCATCAGCAATCAGAAAAATTTATTTTTCCTATTTTGAAACACGAAATAAGAGATTAGATTTTTATAGCACGAATTTAAATATGAAAATATTGTTTTCGACTTGGAGTCTTTAAAAGGAGTTCTGTTCTCTGGTCTACCCTAATGTCATATCCTCTCAGTTGTACAGAAAGCTTTAAAAGGGACATGTTTAATGATTCAACTTGAATGAAATTGATCATCTTGGTCTAAAAGGAGTCTTTCTTAAGGAAAGCCAAATTCAAACATATTTTTCCATGCTGAGCAGTTATTAATTTGAATTCTTTTTTCATGTTTTTAAAGAGACGTTTTTCTTTTGTGCATAAAATACAAGCTCTCTGTAAGAGTATTCCTTTCATCTTGAAAGACGATCTAGCAATCTTGAGAGAAATACATTGTATAATCATTCTCCATGGCAAGTGTTTTCCACAAGGCCATATTTTTCCTGATATGCTAAGAGTTACTTGAATAGAGAGAGATAGGAAGAAACAATTTTCTAGGAGAGAAAAAATGTGTAGCAAATTTGTTTGAATAGCATAATGATTTCTCTCCAGATCCTTCGCTAAGGAATTGACAACTTTTCTACTTTTTTACGATCTACACACCAAGCAGAAATAAATAATGTAAACGTTTTCTTTTCAAAGTACCCTAAAAGCTCTTGCCATATTCTAAACGAACTTGATTTGAGGTAGTATAAGGATATATATTCCAAGAGTCCTATAATCTATTTTTTTTTTCCTGATAGTTAGAAATTTGGATAAAAGATGAAAATTCAAAAAAAATCACTCCTGATAATACCCCTAGATTGTATCTTACTTTGTCTCAAAAAACAAAGAAATCATTTACGGCACAGAAGTTACGCTATCTGATTTCTTAAGCAGGGGAACATGCTAAATCTAAGGAAGTAAATGTTTGCAACAATTCAGAGAGCTCCTGAATCATTTAGATTTTACTCTTAAAATGAGTATTGTTGTTGAAGAAAATTATTTCAAGTAGGAAGTCACTTTGGAAAATAGTGCCCCTTTTGTGATCTAATTTGAATAGTTTACAGTACTGATCTAAGAGATCTTTAAAAGTCATTTAGCCTACGTGCAAGTTTATTTGCTTTCATTATTTGTGGAAAAACTAAAAATAATTTTTCCCGAAGTGGTTCTCATTCATCCCACTGTCATACAAGAAATGTTAGAAAATAATGTTTAACCAATAATTACAATAATGATTCTTTGAATATAAAAAACTTGACAGTGCGAGTATTCCATGTCCAGATGGATGAATCTGTCATTCAATTTTTGTTTATTCTTTTCATATTCTAATCGTCAAAACCGAGGAGTCAGGTTCGAAAAAACTCTCGATTAAATTATATTTTATTGCACTATCCTTCAAACGTATATATTCAAGATAGACTGTAGTAATAGACAAATCTTACTCAATATTTTTGACATTTGGATCTAGGTTTGGTGTTAGGCCGGTCGAGTAATGACGGTACACTTTTTTATGCACATTCTCATCCTTTTTAAGGTAAATGATATTCTCACTCGATTCCTTCTTCTTTCTCATTTTATGTTCTACCATACCCACGTCAACAGAAACAGCTCTTGGTTTTCCGGTCTCCTCATTCTGATTCTCAATATCGGAATTGGATGTCAACAGATCATTCTCTTCATTGATACTGTTCCTCTGGAATTTCCTGTTAATATCATGATTCAAATCGCAGAGTAGATTACTTCCGTCATACTCCGCGTCTGTTTCGTCATTGGACTCGAAGCGACTTCTCTGTCGGTACGACTGATCTAGGCCGCTGATACTCGAGGACCTATCAGCTATTTGGCCGAGGTTCTGGCTAGTAGCTAGAGAGTTCCTCGAAGTAGAACCCCAACTGGACTTGTTCGAGATGCCCTTCAAAAAACCGAATAGAAGGTTGCTCTTAGAAGCGCTTGTATGCGGACACTTGGCGTCACTTTTAGAATCCTTCACTACGGCACATTGAGCGCAAGGGTTTGGTGAGTCTAGGCTCTTGCCCCTCTTGCGAAATATATTCGTGAACAACGATGGCACGCTGATTCTGAAGCGGGAATTCGAGTTCTTCCTGGTATTCGGTTCTGACCGGGCTGTCATGTAAAAGTCGTTTGTTATATTCGACAAGGGAGATATCGAGTCCAGGTGCACAGCATTCGAGCCGACAGTGTATGAATGACTGCGGGCATTTCGCGACTTGAAAATCGACAAGGGTGCTAAACTGAAGAATCGACTCTTTGGCGATATACCCTCAGTGGGATATTCCTCCCTGACGATATCACCTGAGGAAGATGGCTTGACCTTATACTTGATCGACAATCGTTTCTTCTTCTCCACGAATTTCTCCTCGTACTGCTCTGTCTGATAAATATTCTGATCGCTGGTAGAACTCTTAGCTGGTAGATCGCTACATTCCAATTCTGCCACCTTTTTATCCGTCTTATCCTGATTAGTGAAATTGTGATTTTTTTCCATAATTTCCTTCAAAAAATCCGGCATCGGGTCTTCAATGTCACTCGAGAATTCTATAAAGACCTCTGGCAGGTCCTCGCCACTCTTATAAACCGACTTCTTCTTCCTCTTCCTAATATATATGGAGTGGTTCCTGTGCTTTGTTTCATTGCCAGCGTTTCTCTTGATATGTCTTTGGGAGGAATGCGTTGTGCGGGTTAGACGAAACTGTTGTGAAATTTCAATGGCCTTTTCATCCTTTTCGTTCATATCGTTGATCATGTCATTGAGTTTCACTTGTATCTACTTTAAATCTGCTGCAGTAATTTCTTCAATCTCTGATTCAATACGATTCAATCAATAGCCCCCTCATGATTGGCTGCCCTGTTCATCCAACTAATGAATGGATTCCTTCCTCTTTAGTCATTCTATGTGAATATTTCCTTGTGACTTGATAGATCAATCACTATTGAGGATCCTCATGTTAGCGTGACTTGATCAATTCATCGACTTTTCTTGGCAGACTTAGCTTTGAGGATTTTAAAATTACCATTGTGGTTTACAACAACGCAAATACACGCTTTGTGTACCCGTTTTTAAATATCGTCAATTTGAAAATAAAATTGTCACCAATTTACATAAAATTGAATGTCTAAAAATAAGTTTTAAGGATTTTCTAGAATATATTTTGTATTACTCTAAAGAACTTATTTTTTTAAGGATATTTCTCACAATCTTGAACCATATGAATTTTTTCTTAAAATTTAAAATAAATTGTTTTTCATGCGAGTTTTTACTCGCTCCTCTTTTAGAACCAATGTTTTTTACTAAAAAAATTCATTTAGGCACATAGTAATTTTACTACTCGCGAGTAACTAAACTACTTTTTCATATTTTTACACTTTTAAAAGATTGAAAATTAAACATTGAGCATCGAGTTTAGTGAAATATCTCACATTATTATAAAATAATCTTTTCGTCATAGATATATTATTCAATAATTTGAGAATTTTTTATTAGTAAAAACTATTTTTATCATGTTTTGTGTGAAGATTCTTCATTAAAGAATCATGAGATGTGTGATTTTTTCAAGATATTTTTAGAACTAGAAGGAAATTATTTGTAAAATTATCATCTATCGAATCAATATTAATTATAGTTTTATGTTCTTGTTGAATTTTAGAATCTCACAAGGTTTAATTCCATGAGGGTTTAATGAGAAAAAACACAGTAGACATATTAAAACGTTGTTTTTCACATCAACAAGTCTATAGGTGGTGGTAATAAAATACCATCTACAAATGTTCAGAAATATGAATGAGTGATTTACGAGAAAACAAAGAAATATTGATTGATTTTGAAAACAAAAATCATAAATTAATTTAACAGCTCTACTTTTGTCGTCTTTCAAGCTTCGCTCGGGGAATCAAAGTCTCTTTGAATACTGTTGGCTCAAACTTTTGATCGATTAAATCTCAGATTTTTATAGGAGGAAGAATTGATAGGACTAATATTAGATCTCAAAATCATTCTTGATCTCTCATTTATCTTAATTATAGATTTTTTCCTCTCGTTATGAATCTTGATGAAAGATGGGGATTTTTAAGAAAAAAAATTTGAGATCAAAATTCCTAGTTTAAGCTCCTTTTGATTTTTTTGAGTACCATGCGAATTAAGTTTTGTCCGTTCTTTTATTATTTTGATAAAAAAGTTAATTTTTTCTAATTTTTAAAAATAATTGATCATATTTGGATGTTGATGTTTTTTGAAAAAGAATTCACCAAGAGTGTATTTTTCACTTGAAAATATGTAAATTTTCTTTTCAAAATATGCAAAAATGATTAAAATATTTATAATTGGATATTTTCTATAAATTTGAGAAAAAAACTTTCTTTGCTGTTCTAATTGGTTCTCTATGGCTCGGTAAATTATGTTGGGACTACAAAAATCCTTTTTAGTATTTTTATTTGAAAATTTTCTTTAAAATATTTTAACAGCTCTCAATAAAAATTATTGATTTAAAGTGAATGTATTTATTATTAGCTTTCTCTTCAGCAAAAATCAAAATGTATTTGGTAGACCTAACCATGAGTAATTGATT
Organism: Gyrodactylus salaris; assembly: GCA_000715275.1. NCBI lineage: Eukaryota > Metazoa > Platyhelminthes > Monogenea > Gyrodactylidea > Gyrodactylidae > Gyrodactylus > Gyrodactylus salaris. The sequence continues at coordinate 10,942 of JJOG01006056.1, forward strand.
GTATCACCTGCCTTATTTCAGATCTCATGTCAGAAGTATTGATCAAATTGATTAAAAATTTATTTCTCTTTGGAAAAAGGTACCAACATGTTAGTAGCATGTAATTAAAAACGTTGTCGTTAAATAATGAAGGCTAAATTTTAAATTGCAAAATTCTTGGTTGCAAATAACCTCACGTTTGGGTTTTTTCTAGTTCTAAAGATTCCGGTTCTAATAACTCTCTGAATTTCTTCAATTACTATTTCGAAATTCTCATCTCAAAATGTTGTCATAATTTATTCACCGAAAGTTTGTCTCCGAATTGATTTTGAATGAGAATTATCCTTTGATAGACTTCACTTGAGTGGAATTCTTTCTCAATGAATATCAAATTCACGACGGATCTTTCGTTCTACTATAATTAATTTTTGACAAATTCTGACAAATTTCCCTAATATCCCCTCTCAATGGCCCTCTAAAGTTGTACAAAAGAGGCCCCAACCATTTTCTCACACGAGACAATACTACATCAAGCTTATAATCAATGAAGATGTGATATAATCTCTAAATTATGATGAAACAATTAAATCGTACTGACATTCTGAATTTCTTCTTGCTAACTTCCTCTTGCATTTTCTTCAAGTATTTCTAATGTGCGAAGATAAAATTGATAATTTACTATGTGTGTAATACCCTTTGAGTTTGACTGTTTTAGTGAGAGATTTTGTCAACACCACCTAGAGTTTGCTGAACTCTCTTGCTAAAAAGCTCATTCATCTTTTGGAAGGCTTTGATATTCTTTCTCGTGCTTTACACTCAATACACTATTCAATTTTCTCGATAATGACATTTTGTCAGTAAACATGCTTTTTCATAAATCTTGTGTCATATGCTTTTATTTAATCGATTTTTCACTTCTTTCTTTCACAATTATGGTCACTCTGCTTGCCAGAAAACAGGACGAGAAATTCTTGGTTTATTCACAACGTTCAAGATTTCAATATTATTATTGACTTTTCGGTATATTTGTATATTCATGTATTAAAATAATTGGTGCAAACTCGGACTCAAAAGATTATTAAGTTCTTGATTTAAAAGCTATAAAAAGAATCAAGTTCTTTCCAATTTCAAGAGTAAGAACGCTCATTTAAAGTGCCACGATTTCCCGTCAGTCTGATAAAGATCTTTCATTGACAGTAGCTATCCTTTACTGCCAAGAAAAACAAATAAAACTGTCACTAAAAGTATTTACTAAAATTAAAACTTGTCAAAATATTATAAATTCTCAAGATTATAATTAGCTAGCCAGATGCACTTTTTTTTATTCACTCATTAGCTTATCAAACGAGTTTCGAATCACCAAACTACAAGTAATATGCCCTATACTTGAAGGTTAATGAGTAATCTGACGAATTAAAGATACTGAATTGTTGAATTTTTGATCAATAAATATTTCTAAATCACTTTCGAATCAGTAAACCATGAGTAAATGCGTTGCTGATTTTCTTTCAAGAAGAGAATTTGAAACATCAAACATTTTAAACTCAAATTTATAATAATTCTTTTTGCATCTTTTCGAATATTTTTTGCCCTTTTCTGGTAGTCTTAATTTAAATTTATAAATATTTTGGTAAACTAAATTTATTTTTCAATTACCTATTCACGTGAATAGTGAAAGAATTTTCATTTGGATTAGAGCGTTTGATTAATTAAAGAAAAAATGGAAACACGCGAAAACCTTCTAGGCTTCAAAATGATATTTTTCTATTTGAATTCGTAAAACGAAATATGGAAATGAAAAAACACAACCTTTTACGTTATAACAAAAGAGGTGAATAAAACTTTTGTGTAAAATGTCAATCAAGTCACTCTTTTCACAGTTTGTACTTAAATCTTGACTCCATATTTGCCGGGCTTAGAAGGTATATACATTTTGAATGGACATCTTCCTCTAAAGCTCACGAGTTGTTCATCGATTGTTATTTGGTCGTTTGGCTCATACGCTGATTGACAATTCTGTATGAACATCCGAAAGAAATATCTTATAGGCTGTAGCTTATCTCTTTCGTTTGTACTGCTTCTTGCAACCTTGTCATCGAATCGTATATACCTTTTGATGATACAGTATCTTGAAAACGACATTGGCATGCGAGTATTCATCAGACCACAGCTCCTTGAGTTCCATATTGCTTTGAGACTCCAAAATGAAGACTTATTCCGATCCAAGTCATTATTTCATCAGTTGATATTCTTGACGAATTGGACGAGCAGAACTCCATTAGCTTATTCGAATATCGTGTGATATCATTGACCATTGATTCGTTTATGAAGTATTTGAAGATTTCAGCGGAGTCGATCAAATTTTGCATCACTCTCTTTGGACCTGGTTTGAACTTTATTATGTTTCGAGCTTGAATTTTGGATGATTGAATCCGCTTTCTAGAGTACAGGAAGTTTCCACACTTTGACTGCATCTGGACTTCTGGTAATTCTTCGCATTCATCTTCATCAGAATAATCGCTA
>JJOG01006057.1:0-19538 GCA_000715275.1 Gyrodactylus salaris
TAGTAAAGCTGGCCAAAGCATTAATGTGCAGTAATTCTAGCAATATTAGGAAAAGAGGTCGACCGAGTAACCTTGATGAAACTAATCGAACAGAAGAAATGTCTCCAATGCCGAAAAGATTGTCCTGTAAGCCAATCCCAGTGGATGAGTCGAGGTACGATAACCATGACCATTTTCCTATTGTAATGAACCGAGGAAGATGCAGATTATGCACTCGCAATACAGATTGGAAATGCAGCAAATGTGAATTAAGACTATGTCTAACTCAAAGTAGAAATTGTTTCTATGAATTTCACTACCACGAGCCCAGTGTTCTAAATATGGAACATGTTATAACTTTTTAACCTGTCAAGATAAAGATTTAATTTTTTGAGAATTGGATTCAGAATCTAAACATTACTCAGTCCCGTTATTTACAGATTTTTCCTATGAAAAAAAATTCTCTGGGTGATAAAGGGTTAAAGGATCATGATCAGGGAAACCCGAAATATGCGTAAATAATCTGCTAAAATTTCGATATTCCATAAAATATGATATCTTTTGACTTTTTTAGTTCTTAGTAAGAAAGATTTATTGAATAATTTAACACCAGCTATTTACGCGCTTCTTCTTTATTAAGAATCATCAGTAGAGTAAAGTTTGAAAAGACATCAAAGGAATGTGGTCAAAAAAATATCTGATTGTTCTGGAATGCATTGTCAAAGTTGCTTAAAAGTCAAAAATTGTACAGATTCTACTGATGAGTCTCTTCTACTGATGATTCTCTCTTGTCTTCCTAGCTAAAGCTAGGCTATCATCACGAGGGTTTGATGCAATAAAAAAATTTTGATAGTCTTTTCAAACAGCAGATTAATTTTATATAAAGAGTATGATAGATCCCATACTTATTTGTATAATACAGACTAGTAATTCAACTCGAATCAGAAAACTATTTGATAGCCAGCAAGATAGTCAATTAGCGTTCTTAGAGGGACAGATGCGTTATGTCGAAAATAAATCCAATAATGATAATATTATCGAGGATTTCTTCTTACAAGTAAATAAAACGTTCCGACGATAAACGATGCAGTTATTCATGGTAAATAAATTCGAACATTTTCCAAAAGTAACTTTGATGGATCCTCTGTCGGCATAAAAAAGCCGTGTTTTTATTTTTTATCTCAAATGGATTGAGACTAGAGAGTGTATAAAAATATAAATATTTATTCTACCAATTTATTCATAGATAATATCTATACCTTGAATAACGCAATTAGAAAAGGCGAACAAGAATATCCTTAGAATCGAAACGAAAAGTAAAACTGTTCACATGAGAACGTTTCGAAAATGATCATACTCACAGGGAAGTGGGAATGAAAAAAAAACAAGATTCTAGCATTGAGTTCATGATTGCGTGATTAGAACGTATATGATTCAGATCTACTGGGGAAATGTGCATAAAATCTAAAAAAATGCAACACGGATACTGAAAGAATAAAAGTGTTCCTGTTCAAAATGTACGCCAGGCCAACTGTTGAATACTGTTCCGCAATCTAGAATCCAGAGAAAGTCGGATGGTTGAATAAGACACAAAGGCCTTTCAAAAGATTCAAAAGACACCTTTGAGTTTATGCCTTGTTTAGAGCTTTCTATGCTTGTCATCGGAATGGCTACACTTGGTGGTGAATGCAAAAATGAAATAAATACAACCTTCATAGTTACAAGGTAAATATATATTTTTATCAAATTAAACAACATTATCTAACCACTTTCAGATTTTCAAAGGGTTTGTGTATGGGAAATCCCTGTTAATGACCTTGTATTGGCTATCCAATAGCATCTGAGACTGAAATCAAATTATTTGACCTTGAAATAATAAATTCCTAAATTTGTTTTAAAAACCAAAATTATAATTTCTAAAATGGATTTTTTTACCAAAAATGGACGAAAATAACTGTTGAACTAGTTATTAGGGACTCCATAATTATTAAGATAAGATACAACTTCATTGAGAGAAGAAAGTATTTTCCACTCCAAGCCTAGTTACGTGATTTCAGGGAAAGAGAAGTCCAATACAATTCAGATGAAAAGGATTTTCTTTCTTCGGGATCGTTAATTCCCATACATCTCGTGATCGAATTGAATTTTAAAGGACTCTACTCAAACGTGCTTTTATAATTTAGCCTAGAGAGTGTGTGTTCTTTATCCACGAGGAAGAGCCTCAGGTTATTAACATAAAGACTCTAGAAATAAACCCCCCTCCCCTTTTAGGCATGTGCGAGCAAGAAGCCACTCAGTAATTGTGGAATGAGTTTAAGGATAAAACGATCAATTTGATTTCTCTCCCACCAACCCTCCGTCTTCATTTGAACAACAAAGAGTTAGCGATTCCCAGTTACATTGAAGAGGAACATTTGGTTCGAATAGGGATGTTTTATTACACGAGACTACAATTTTTTCTCTAGTAATCGTTCTATTGATCAGTTAATGATTACAGTCTCTATATCACTACAAAAGATAATTAATTGTTCAGCTTTTTGAAGGTATTATTTCAAAGTAAACCAGTTGGGACTTATTTGTTGATCATTCATTTCAAAGAGTTAGACTTTGATTAGGATTCTTTCTTATCCCCCTGATAATAGCTTTGAGGGTCTCTCCTTCATTTCTAAACTTGTTCGCTAGATGATAAATTACAAAGGAATTTCAGTGATGAAGAAAATGGATGGTTTTGCTCATCAGTAGAGAACCCTTGGTGTTTATATCTTTCACATGACTATTCTTTATTTCATATTAACCGTCTGAATGTGGGTGAATTTGGTTAGAACACAATGACAATATGCAAAGTAGTGTATTGAGTTAAACATTCATGGTAAATTATTTATTATAGATTCTATTAATACTATAATATAGAATTATCAGTTGACCTTTATGTTTCACTGAGCTTCGTCAATTCTTAATTAAAACAGTCACGTCTATTGTTTGTAATGCCATGGAGAAATTCACTCATCATTAGTGGATTAATAGAGAAAAAAGGTGGGATAATCTACAATCTCTAATTCTGGTCCCACTTCAAGGCTAAAAATACCAATTTTACTTTGTCGGAATATGATTAACCTCGGATTGAAGTTATATATTGACATATTTTTCAATGTTGTATTCAATTATCACTATTCATATTTTATTAAATACGATTACTATTCGAAGAGTTTAGTTTAGGTGAAAGAGATGTTTGGTGTTGATGATTTTAATTAAAGTCAAAATGAAGAAAAAGTTGGTGAACATTTTAATGTAGAATCTTTAAAGTATGATCAACTTCCTCAAGAAATATCTACAATGATTGACAGTTATGGCAACATTCTAAAATGGATAGTCTATCTGGAATCTTCGGATTCGAAATTATCCCGAATTATCAAAGATTTAGATTTTTAAATCTTAAATTGAGGAGATTATCAAGCAACGATATTGAAAAAATAATCAATAAACATCAATCCAATCGATAATAATTGACTTCATTTTTGCCGGCCATCATCAGCTTCAATTGAGAGAATTTTCTCAAAATTGAAGTAATTTCTTCACGGAAAGTATTCTTATGAATATTATTAATTATGAATATGAAATTCTAGAAAACTCAATCTTTAAAAATATTTTCAGCTTTATGTAGAGGATTAAGAATAAGCCTGACAATGAAGAGTGAATAAAATCAGGAACTTTTAGAAACTACATTATACTTCATGTAATGAATTGCTTTCTTGATGAAAAAATTACTCGAATATTTAGCTTATTCAATGTAATTATGTACTTCTCATTGTTGGATTAATTTTTCCTTTTATCAGAAATGCTTTCCAACTAATTTCATTGATTACTTTTTTCATAGAGGGGAAGGGGAGTAAAAACATAATTGAAAAATCATTGGGTCAATCGACGCTAAGCTATTGATGCTCTTGACAGAGTCCTTGTTATATAGCACGAGATCATCCTAATTAGAATAGAGAGGAGAATGATATCTCGCTGTTACGAAACCGCTCGTGCTCGCGAATAAAATTCGAATGAAAGAGGACAACTCAATTGTGTTATCAATAGAGGTGGGGGTGTAATGCACATTGTGTGTATGATTTATGTCTAAATTATATTTCACGTTATTTCTTCTATAGCTTTTTCCCACACTGATAGCGAGTACACAAATAACGTGATAAGATCCATAAATTCCAACTGTTCTATAAATGTACTGTAAATATGAGTTACAACGAAGCAACATGAACTGGATGCGGACTAGAATTATATATCATATGAAACCTACTTTGAAAATTCCCAAAAATGGTACTTGAGTCGGCATTTCTTTCCTAAGATATGTAGTGAATAAAAAGTCAGATTTCTTACTCAAACTTCAGCAACGTTATTCTTGAGAAGATTGAGAAAAAGTGAATCTTCACTAGAATTCATAATACTTTTAGCAGTTATGAAGTCTCTTCCTATTACAGAGTTTATCAATTTAAAAAATGAATACCCTAACATTGTAAGATTCCAACAGTACGTCATCAGATGAGTTCTCTCATAATTCCTCTACAATTTTTTGATTAATATACGAATAAAGTAGCTAAGCCTTTATAAAAGAACAAAGATGGCTTATGGATTATGCACATGTTAGCCTTAAGCAATCAATTATCATGCATAGTTAAAGTTGTATTTGCACATTTTTCAAATTAATATTCCAATGATTCAAATTCACAAGGATTTCTCATATGGCACTTAGCTTATACCCACATATTGTGGATTTTCAAGAAGAGCTTATGGCGATAACACAGATGAATTAGATTTTCAGAAAATACACCCTATATGATTTGTACCTTAATCTCTTCTGGAGCAGTCAAAAAGAAAATGGGGTACTTATTGCTTATATAAACAAAATTTAAGCTCAAACATTTCTGTTAAAATAAAGGTTTATTTCAATTCTTAATTATCTGAGAGTCTAGATTTTAAATCATAAATTCAGATATAAATCTTTTGTAAAAAGAATTTAATTGATATGGTCTTGAACTAATAAGAACATAAAAATTAACATAATTGACTATGCTGAATATCTCTCAACACATCTGTTAGAAATAAATTTTTTTTATCCAACGTTTGTCAAATCTACAGACGAGAAATCGTTCACTTTTGTTATAATCTGAGCAGATTAAAGATTTTAGGTTGGCATATGATAAGGATCTCAACGATGTAAGAAATTGAATTCTGTCTAATCGGAAATCTATTGTGTAACTCAATCAAATTATGTTTTTGAATAGGAACCAAGTGAATTTAAAATGTTGAGCAAAAGTTGTCTTACTGGGAGTCTAGTTCTTAATGTTAAAAATAGAGTCTTGAAAATAAGCTCATGACTAGAGCGTGGGGGTTATACAATTTTTTCATTTCTTGATAGATTACAGTAGATAATGTGAAGTTTTGAGGGATGGTGTAGTGGTGTAACGGACATTGTTCGAATAGACAACAAACTCCGATGAATATCGGAGCGGTAGCCCACATGGTCAAACACTCACCTTCGAAGTCAATACACTCAGGTTCGAGTCTCACACAATGCCGCTCCCCGAGATGTACGAAACTCGGTTAACAAACACTTCCCTTCCAACTGCCAATATACAACTCCCCCGGATGATCATCCCTTTAGTTGTCAACACAACAGGAGTTGTTACAGTGGATTGTTCCCCAAGTCCTATATAATATTATGTCATATGAGGTGGGTTAGATTCCGGTTTCCCCCCTCCTCGAAAAGATTTTACTTGGCAAAAAGTTTCAAAACATCCTTCCACATTATAACTCCTCGTGTGAACCCAAAGAGAGTTAGACTGAAACTCAATTCAAAGAAAAATAAATTCTTAGATGAGATTTGATTTTCTTAATATGCAAAATGTTTTTCCATATTCTTGGAGCTAGATTAACCTTCACAGAAGTACGTAGTATCAAATTTCAACTGCTTGTAATCTGAATTGAAACAAGGTAATCGACTTTTTGGTTTTAGCTAGAAAAGATAATTAATAATTATCTGTGCGATTCTGGATAAATATCTTTGATCTGTTTGACTCTTGGGACTTAAAAGGATTGTGAAAATGAACCTTAACACTTGCAAGAGAGAGATTTAACAATCTGGAAGAATTCTAATCGATCTTTTTTTAATATTTTAGCGTGCTTCTTGCCCTTCTACGAGCTGTTCTCAGTACAGATTGCATATAAGATCAAATCTATCGGTGTAAATCTGAGCTATTTTACCTGTTTAATCATAATTATCTTGATCTAAAGTGCACGAGATATTTCGAATACTAATTAAATATCAGCTTATTTAAATTGGCAATTTAAAATTAGGGCAGCTGAAACAAGTGGACGTCCCATTATTAGATTTGAATTGGGGATTCGTAATCTCGATTTGATTAAATGATGGGATTACATTAGGAATGAAATCTAGATTTTCATCAAAAAACCAATTGGGAATAAATTGACTCTCAAAACAATGAGCTTATCTCTAGACACTGCAAGAGAAATATAAATATATATTTTAACGAGAAACATGATAGAGAGATCAATTAAATTATTGAGGTCTATTGAAACTATTGATTCTCGATAATATAATGTTTGCATTATGAACAGAAAGCCAATTTGCTTAGAAATATACGACTTTGAGGTCTATGAAATGTTTGAGGGCGAATGAAGCAACTCAAGTGAAAAAAAGTTATTTATAAAAAAGGGTGACGTCTTTTGATGATGGAATTTTTTGTTCATGCATGGTTGAGTCGGAAAAAGTTATAAAGATTCATTTCCTTTGAGAGTTTAGTGTGAAGTAACACAAAGAATTTTTTGAGACTAATTATTGATTCAGGAACGAATTCGTGATACAACACTATGATCATGAGCTGAAATTAAATTCACTCCATTAAAAATATTCAATCAATCATTGCGGGCAGACTTTGGGAAATAATGATCGCTTATGTGAGGGCCGGAGTTTTCCAGAAAAGAAGATTTGATCAATTTCATGTGAATTCTCTATTTCAAGCAGAAATTTTTTCATTCATTTTTTTACCTAAATATTTGCTTATTTTCAAAAACATGATTTTCATTACAAGCATGTAAATCTTTTTCAAAAAACTTCATGTTCAGAAAAATTAGAGGACGTTTTTTTCTGCATATTCCCATTCTAATGTATGACTTTAATTCGAGAAGGCTATCAAATTATTATCTTTTAGAGTAGACTTACTTATTCCTGTTAGAATCTCGCTTGACAAAATTTAGTCAAATTTCGTCATGTTTCTCTTTAATTAAAATAGAAACAAAACCACAAGATACTTTTTTGCACAAAATATAATTTAATTATCCTCATGTTTGTGAATAATATACACTGTGTATTGATTATTAATCAGGCTTGTTACTTTATTCTAAAAGTATATTCAAATTGTGTATAATTTGTACGCCTAATTACTGTGATTAGGACCGATTATTTCAATAACCTTTCTTCGAACCCTATATGTTGATAAAAATGTTGAAAAAACGCGTTTGACTTCCAATGTCCAACAAATTGAAGTTTCGAATTTACTTCAAAAATGTGCAGAGAATTCATTTATTTTTGTTAGAAAGATTCTTTCTTCTTTTAAAACTGTCAAGCTAAGTTTTTTCAGTATAAATCTGAAATATATGAAGCATGGATACGCTGCTACATGACGACACATTTTATTCATGATTTGGAGTTATAATATCAAAAGAATAGAGATATTAATGTACTCCTAATAATTACAAAGGGTTGCTACTAATTGATGAATTTAGCAGCAATTGATTCTCTTTTGTCAGTTCTTAAGGGTGGAAGAAAGGATTATAAATCTATAATTACTTATTTTTCATGAATATAAGAGGATAAAAAGGATTTTTCTCGTTAAGAAAATCGTATAAATACACATTATTCCCGAATAAGGTTGATATACAATAAAATGTGATAATATGACAACGACTCTTCAAGCTTTCACAAAACCCAAAATGAGAGATAAAAGAAAGCATTCATGCGAGTGCTCCAACAAATTAATTTCTCCTCGTATGATCAATGATCCATAGAAGGATTTTATCTTGTCAATTTTTAGGCATTTGAAAATTGAGGGAAAAAGCCAAATTGAGTTCAAAAAATTATAGAATCTTGATAGAGTCATTATTGTAATTTGCAATAAATAATCGAAAACACCTATTAATAGTGATAATTTCTCTTGTCTATCCTATGAGTTTTAATAACAAGCTCTTTCCTTTACATACAAAGCGATGCTCCTATTATGTAATATGCCTACCAAGGGAAGATTTCAGCGACTCGTGAATAGGAAACCAAGAAAAGAAAACTTTTTTACGCACACGTTTTCTTTTGAGTTTAATTACTAATAGACATTTTCACATTCAACTATCAATTTCAATAATCGATATTTCTACGGTAATATCGTAACTTAAATATCGATACTTGAATACATTTGTAAATCCTCCGTAATAAGCAGGGCATACGAATACGATTTTTGAATATTTGATATTTTTTTATAGGATCGAAAGTCATTCATATTGGTATCATCTTCAGTATATGAGTCTAGATGGTTTCCGATTTATTAAAGCGTATAAATAAATTATTTTAAAGCATATTTTAGGTACTATTTTTTGCTGAAAATCAACAAAATTCTATCTGATTGAAATCAATAGAGTCAGACTTAATCCTCGTTTTTCAATGTTCTCAACCCGACCTATCAGCTGAAGATTTTTTCTAACTGAGTCAAAATATTTTATTTCAAGTAGGAATTTATATTTTGCCGAGAAAGAAATCGGCGCCAAATGGATTTAAAAATAAACTTACTTATTCTGGTTGCCGTGATAATAAGTTATGAACGTTTGGCAAGTGAGAATGTATTGAGGAGGATACAAACAGTTAAATTCATTGTAAGTTTATAGAATTTTTTAGAGCTAATTTCAACATGCCCTCTCTAGGTCGATAAACTGTTGATTTCAAACAATATGAATGCTTCCAATAATATGCTTTTAAAAATGTTTAAATATTTCTTTAAAAAAATCTTTTGATTATTAGATCCAAGAAGGAGGAAATTAGCTAGAAATACGCAATTTGAATTGCAAAATTAATGCGTCAATCTCGCTTTGAATCAAGTAAAGAAAATATCCACTTCCCTTTGAAATGTGTTCTTTGGATGATCTGGAAATTATGAAAAGTAATTTTTATTTTATTTTTTAGAATTGAGTTTCATTGCCGAGTCTATCTCTTTTCGGGTTCACATGAGAGGTTATAATGGAGTAGGAGGGTTTGGAACTAATTACTAGGGCTACCAAATGCATATTTTGAACAGAAATTTGCATATTTCTGAAAGAATGCATATTCTGGGTAGCCCTACTAATTACCAAGTAAATTCGTTTCGAGGAGAGGTAATACCCATATTTATAGGAATTGGGGAACAATCCTGTCCAAATTGTTACATAAATGATGAGACTTTTCCTAGTGCGGAAATGCGGAAATTTTATCCTTTTCCGGATACTTAGAATCACACTTATCCTGAAACTATCTCAGCGAATTATTTTTAGAGTCTTCGTTCTTATGACTTTAAATACGGCAATTTAATTACTAGGGAAACTCGTTAGATGTGTTCTTTAATCCCCATAAGGATATTACAAAAGGGGTGCAGCATGGCAAGTGGTCAAGATTAAGCCAATAGCAGGGGATTCCATTTGTAAAAAAGGCAACTATGACTCAAAATACATCTAAAATTTCAAAATGTAAATTCCTTAAAGATGAAAATTCACGAAATTTTTGTTCTAAATTAAAAAATTCAAGTCCTTTAGAATTGAGGAAATAACTTCTTGAAATTAGTCGAGTAGGTCATTTTAACTAAGAATGTGAGTTACCGAAAATATAAGCAGCAAATAATTTGATGTTACTTTGATTGACTACTTTTAATGTATTTATTAGAGAACAAAAAATCCCGGATTTTTTGGCAGTTTCCTAGTAATTTGGAGCTTTTAACAAACTATGTGAACCTGTAGTTTATTTGCTAATACACGGTTCTAAACCCTCCTAGGCCCACAGTAACATTATTGTTACATCTCACTAGAAGGCTCATAACGACGACGAAAAGAACGGTGAGAGAATTCAAACTACCAGAAACTAACTAAAAATGTTAGGCTTTCGAATTACATCATTTTCGCACCTCAATAATATTAGGTTTCGAAAATACAGTTGTTTAAAATTTAAGCGCGAAAATAATTTGAATTTTATTACACATTCGAAATTTGAGATTTTCATGATTTTTTCGTAACTTTTAAAGGAGAAACTTTTTTGAAAAACGTTTGAGACAAAAATTAATTTGCCTCACTAATTAATCTGCAAAATAATTCTGAAAGTTTTTCTATGCTCGGGCTTAGGAGGAGGGTTAAGGTTATAAAAAAATTTGTAAACCCTTTTTCAGCATCAGCCTCCTGACAAAGAAAAGAGTATTCTTTACTAAGTGAAGCCGAATGAATAAACAATCATAAAGAAGAATTTGTTTAAATTGACAACTTTGTAAAATATTACTTTTTGAATTGTGTTATTTCTTAATCAAGTTATTTTATAGCAAACTATTTTATCCGACTAGAATCAGAAAACTTTTTTTGTGACCAACTCCTTCTAGTATTCTTTGTTAGTATAAAATTGTAGAAATTGCATTAGCCCCATATCGATTATGAATCAATGTTAGAAGATATTCGTATTATTCGGTTATAGAAAAAGTCTAAAAGATTTCAAATTTTGAAAAGGACAATTTCTCAACTGCAAACAGATATTATTTAAGGATTGCTCCTCTAGGAAATATGAAAGTTTTAGTACAAAGCCTCTTGTAGAACATTATCAATCGAGATCTTTCATGGCCTCAAGTTTAATAAATAACTCTAGTGAAGAATGAAAATGTTGTCATTCTCGCTCAGTTATTTTGAGTTGTAAAGTCAGTGAATAGAGAAATATGAATGAGGCTTTGTAATGAAACAATAAAAATCGATCGTGATTTTTCAAGTCAATAGGAATAATTTGAAACAAATGTGGTGTTGAGTGTTCTTTTTATTGTACGTTTGAAAGGAAAGAATTCAATTATTTAAAAAAATTCACTCGCATATCTCTGAAGGTCTGTAGTCTGGGAATTAGTTCATCTGATTTGAACTCATAAGATTGATTTTCAAGTAAAAGTCTCGATAAAAATGTACAATCCCAACCTGCATTGACTTTTTCCATCCTTTGTGAGCATAAACTATGATCTTTATTCATGAATATTTAATTCGGAAGCTGTTGAATAATTCAGAATTCAAAAGACAATACAAAAGTATTTCTATATTGAGCAAATCGGGATGTTAGCTGAAGAAGGTTACTTTTTAACACTAGATTTCTCATCCAAAATCTGCAATATCTCATCGTTGGAAGTAAAGTCACGTCGGGGAAATATCTGGTTGACTACCGGGCGTTGTAATGGGATAGAGTTATTGTCATCTCCGATGTTCTGGCTCTTTTCCAGCTTCCAACTGCGCTCTTCGTGCAACACGTGACTCTTGGCACAATTGAATCGTATCGACTTGCGCAGCATCTCAAAGAGGCTCGCGTTCGAGAGAATGTAAATGAACAAGTTTACTGTTGAGTCGAGACATGATGCAATGTTCGAGCCTATCCGGGTGTACTTTTCATCGGGGATCAACTTTGATATAAATGTCGGACTTTCCAACAGCACAAAGCATAGACACAGGATTATCACGAGTTTGCTGCTGGATATGCGAAAGAATTTGCGTCGAATTAATTTCTTCTGCTTCTGTTGTATTGTCGATAGAGGATTTCGATCAGGGGTATCGGCTGACGTCGGGGATCGAATGAGCGACTTTTTCATTCGTTTTCTAATGCGTAATTTAAAAATTAGTATTGTACACAGCACCGTTATAATTATACAGGGGCCGCCGTTTTGAACGAAAAACAATGTTATTTGAGTATAAATGATAGTGAACATGTGGTCATAATTGTAGGGATATACTATGTTTTTAAATATAAAATACTCTTCGTTATGTAGGCGGACTGGACAGCCCGAAATCTTGACATAAAATAATCTCGGCAGGGCTGTTATGATATTCATCAGAACAATGACAGCAGTTGATATTTTGATGCCTTTCAGCGTCAACTTTCGCTCCTTCACTGAAACATTCTCCAGCCGGAATGCACTGATTAAGACGACAATCCAATTTCTCGTCAAATGGAACATTGTCGTCAAGAAGATGGGCAGGAAGTAAATGATGAAGGCGATTATTTCAATTCTAACATCATAACTCTTCAGGGTCTCATCGGTGTAACGGGGAATTTTAATTTTTTCATAAGACGACAAAATACCCGTTGTGTGCACAATGAAGAAGGATAAGTGTAGACAAAACTCTGATAAACACAAAAACCGCAGGAGAATGAACAGGGCGTACTGCGATGATTTATAGTCGAGACGGGTTAGCTGGAGACCTCGAGAGATACGAAAGAAGAATATCAAAATAATTAGGTTCGATATGCAATTGAAGAGGTTCAATGAAATTATGGAGAATGAGTAGACCTTGAAGATTTTACCGACCTCTATATTTGGAATGCATTCTGTGAGGCTGATGAGTGTGAATTTCATATTTTCAATATACTTTTCTTCATGCTCCCGTTCTAACATGACGTTAGCATGCATTCAGAATGTTGAGAATAAAATGAGACTATCTCTAGAACAGATTTTATATCAAAAATAAAGATTCAAGCGTGATTGGTCGACTACTAGCCCACATTCCTCGTAGACAGAGAATCTGTAAGAATCACTAAGGGAAGATGATAACTAGCTAATTAACTTGTAACAATAAATTAAATATATATTTAACTATGCGTTAACTGGCATTCAGCTGAATTTCAAGACTTGATTTATTTCTGAATAAGCAGATAATGTTCTAACTTGACAGCCAATCCTAATCATCTAGCGACTGCTTCTTCAGCTTTCGACCCATTTTTAAAAAAGGCCACCCTTTTATAAATTTTTTTCATTTAGGGTCAGACCAATTTCGTGGAGGAATTCTTCGATATGAGCTTTTTCATTTCGGATTTGCCAGTCTAGATACGATTGACCTGACGTTACCCCTGCCTTTAAATCATCCGCAAATTTGAGTTCATTGGCCTACGTTGAACGATCAGCTTGAAATAGATCCACAATCGATCTCCGCTTTTTGTTACCCTTGTATCTTATGTAAATACATCAGATCACTCTCTAATAGAGAGTCTCTATATTATTTGCATTCTTTCAAATTTCAAAAAGCACAAAGAAATACAACACATCTTGACAACTGTATAGTCTTGTGATCACAAAGCAAAAATTGAATGCGTTTCTTTTTATTATTCAGCATTTTTATTAGGAAATATAACTACGAAAATAATGAATGAATATTATCAATGAATTTCTCTGCTAATGGCGTAGTAATTTCTGTTCAATAAGCTTCTCATAGTCTCAATTCAAATTTCTAAGCAGCTAGGTTTGGTAGTCATCACCTTTGGTGAATCGTCGTTAATTTGTTTGTTTGCCAAATGTCTATGAATTTGAGTCTGAGTTTGAATAAGATTAATTAATGATTTCATCAGATAGACCAGCTCGTAAAGCTTTAGATCGAGAGAGAAGTCAAAGATTAATCTAATTCAAACTCAGACCCAAATTCATAGACAATTGGTGAACACACAAATTAACGACGTTTCACCAAAGGTGATGACTACCAAACCCAGCTGCTTAGAAATTTGAATTGAGACTATGAGAAGCTTATTGAACAGAAAATACTACGCAGAAAAATTCATTGAATTCAAAATGAAACGCGTATATCAACTTCTTGTAACCTCTTGTGACTAAAACCGAAAGGATTGGTCACCTAATAACCATGAAAATGTTGAATATTTTAATACTTTCATTGAGCAATAAGCATTAGATTTAAGGAAATTATCTTTTCAAGAAGAGAGCAATTGTAATCAATTCGATAAGAGATGAAAGGTGTTGAGTGGAGAAAGAAGAACCAATCAGAGCAGGTCATGAGAGGGTGAGATTGATGTGATTTGTGTACTAAAATAGGTTTTTTACCTATCCCAATTCTCCCTAGTCGGAGTAGACAGCTGAAAAAGGAGGTGATTGCCCCACCTTCGAAACGTCTTGTCGATCGCCCCCCAGTCCCAAGTAAAAATCCTTGAAATAAAGGTATTGTGACGACCAGGATTGTAAATGAAGAGACTTTATTTTTCTCATAAAAAAGAAATGATAAAATCAAGCAATTGTAATCACTTCTACCACAACTCAACAAGTCTACAATCTCCTTTCAAGATGAAATAAGTAATAATCATTATCTTTGTTTCTTAGAAAATCAAAAGACGTTGAACTTTTTCAGAACACCAACAATGTGTTGATTTGACGATTGGTTTTATTTCTTTTTTAAAAATTTTTATATATCATGTATTCTAGATGAATTTTAATCCAATGGGAGTGTGAGAAGATATATACATGAGCTTGATGTACACTTTATAACATTAAAACTCCGGCATCAATGTAGTAACGTAATAATGAAGGTACAGTATGTAGATTCTTCATTTGTTGTATAATTCACTACAGGTAGATACAGGTCAACATGTACGAACATTGTTGAAAACCGTGTTATTATACCTTTTTGTCTCCCCAAATAGCCAATAAGATTGTAGGAAAAAATGAACATGCTGACTCGAGAATGTATTCCGTGCAGGTATAAAATGTATTCAATGAATGTACATTCCTATTGCTAATTGAAAGATGTCAATTTCAAAAGGGACAAGCTCTTCTAACCTCCTTTGATTCACTGTTGTTTCAATGCATAAACAAACCTCAATCTCACAACAATACACACCATGTACTCTACATGTCTTTTGTGTTTAATTTTTATTAACTTTTTGTTTAATAAACACTCTTAATAGCTGACATCTTTCACTCGATTTCATTCTACGAGAGTTTCATATAACATCGATATAATGACAGGATATGTGCTTCAAGATTGTATAAGGTGTATGGGAGTGAGTCATTCACATTGTGAGAATCGTTCGAATTTCTACCTTACAGCAGACGCAAGAAAATGAAAACCTTAATATCGAGAAATTGAAAAATTTATCCTACATACACTTGCTAGAAATTACATAGTTCTAGTCTGAAATTTGATGCTTAATAACTTGGCCGGTTATAGATAGATCACGTCTCAATCTATAACTAACAAATATTTGACAACCATATATAGTGTAATAGAACGGACCATTACACAAGTGAGATGTACAGTAATTCCCATCAATATTTATTGTCACTTGATTCATGTTCTGTGTATAAGAGCTTCTAGTTTTCAAATTCAACAAGTCATCTTTGAAAATAAGATCATTGCACATTTGAATTGCACGGGTTAAGTTGTACAGTGTGCATAATATTCTATTCATCAAACAAAAAGTATCAATTTATTAAAACTTTCTAGCATAGTTGTTGAATGATGAAAATTTGAGAAAAAAATTTGACCAATAGAATCTTGGATTATTGTATTCAAAAATGGCGCTCAATCAATTGATGATATTTATTAAGTGGTGATTATTTTTCTTAAGAAATATTCACTCTCTAAGGAAATTCACGTCTGAAAGTATTTAGATTCAATAGATTTCGAGCTTGGAATTAAATTAAGGAGTGTAGATTAAAGGCGCGCTAATTTTTTTAAATTTAAAGTTAGGAAAACATTTATCCAATATTTTCCATCTACTTGGTGGTCTAGGAGGAATTTATTACTGAGAGTAGAAATAAAAAGAATTTATGAATATTAAAAGCTAATCACACATTCGTCTCTAAGGGAATTTCAATGTATAATTCATAACAATGACATTTTTTTTCTTATAAATTAAGCATGCGTATTTGTTAAATACTTTTAGGTGAGAATTTTAATCAAGTAGTCTATTATTTGTCTAGTGATCTCGACTTTAATATTTACTTAAAGTGATTTAAGAATACATGTCCCAATAGGACATGCTTTGTGTAGAAGTGAAACTCTGACAGAGTTAAAGATTTTAACTCTTAAAGTTGGAACTTAAAATATTCCAGCTATGAATAATTAGTGCTGGAGTCTAGATTATTCATTAAGGGATAAATGAATAAATTATTAACTGGTAGACTGAGCTGGACTTATTATCACTACTATTATTCCAAGCATAAACTGTTTTATATAAACCTGAAAAGGCCAACTTGATTAAACATAGAGAATAATTCATTCTATATTATTGATTCTATCGTTTGAAGATTATTTGGGTTATCTTTAGAGCAATTTCACGGAATTTTGACATTTATCAGCTCAGCTGCTGATTCGAATTATTAATTTAAATTAATCTTCAAACTAAATAAAAACACCATTAGCAACTCAATGAGTTTGGAAATTTGTTAAAATAATTCAAATTTATGGTTTTACTAACAGTTCTTAAGAAATTAAAGAGAAAAGAGAAAGAGGTTAGAATACTGATACTGTAAGTAAATCACTAATTGAAGTGGACTAGATAATGCTGGAAAGACAACATTTGTCAAGAAACTCAACAATGAGGATATTAGCACAATCAGTCCAACGCTAGGCTTCAACATCCACACCATAGAGTTTAAAGGCTTCAAGTTGAACATTTGGGACGTGGGTGGACAAAAGTCTCTACGTTCATATTGGAGAAACTACTTTGAGACAACAGATGCTCTGATTTGGGTAGTTGATAGCACTGATGTATTTCGCATGAATGATTGCAAGACTGAATTGCATAATCTCTTGATGGAAGAACGTCTTCTCGGGGCAACATTGCTAGTACTCGCGAATAAAAAGGTAAGCCTCGGAAGATGGTATTTTATTATTCTCTAGTACTCTTGAATGAGCATTTTAAACAGCAAATTGTTGGTTTTTGTCCTGTTCATAATTGTGAAATACGTTAACTAAGATTAGTGAAGATGAGAGAGCAAACATTAGATTGACATAATGAAGAATCTAGCACGAACAAGTAATTTTTCAACTTTCTTAGGATCTCGACGGCTCGCTGAGCATCGATCAGATTATTGACATTCTGAATTTAAAAGAAATCAAGAGTCATCACTGGCGGATATTTCCGTCTTCAGCTGTTACTGGGGAGAATCTCATAGAGTCCATGAGCTGGTTAATGGATGATGTGTCAAGTAGGATATTTCCGTTGGAATGAGAAGATTGACTGCATTTATCTATTCTGAAGAATGAATCCAACACTCTCCTTCGTTGATTGATATCTCACTCATTAAAAATTAACATATTTTTTTCAATAAAGTTTACACTTCCTTGATGAAATACTTTCTCCTGATCTATATATCTAAAAATATAATTCCTTATGAAAGTCTTTGTCAACTAGTCCACACAATCGATCGTCTCCATTTGTTAATAGATTTGGAAATTTTATTTTAATGATCCTAAACTTGGTTTAAAAACTCTATATCTTACCCAACTCGTTTGGGCCGCGACCAGACACAATTTCTCGATGAAAACAGTGCATTAAATTTTTATTTTTAAATATAATTCTGTTTGAATACTTCAAAAGAAGGCCTGCTAAATTCAAAAAGTGTTTGTAATATCAGGATCAAGTTTTTTTTCTAAATATTAGGTTGTTTTTCAAGTTCGTTCGTATTTTCATGAAAAACAAAACTTGATTTAAATACTTACATTTGTATTTATTCATAAAAATAATTTCCATTAGAATCTATAACTCTTTGCCAACGATTTGGCAGCTTTTCTATGCATTTTTTCCAAAATTCTTTGGTTTTAGAGCCAAAATTCAACTTCATTCCGGGTTTTGAAGATTTTATCGCCTAAATGATTTTGAAGATCTTGGAAAAGGTAGTAATCTGAGAGAGCAATGTCTGGGGAATAAGGCGGATGGTCCATTGTCTCCTATTTCAAGTCAGGTATTTTTTTTCGAGTCATCAAAGATACATGTGGTCATGCATTGTCCTGGTGAAAAATTATTTTACCTCTATTCGCCATAGCATGCCGTAAGTCTTTTATTTTCTTGATAACTTCATCAAGTTGGGTACAATAAACATCAGAGTTTATTCTTAAACCATTTTTTAGAAGCTAATAATAAATTAAGCCTTTCAGATCCCAGCAAGATATTTTTTGTAAGTGTAACATTTGTTGATCATTCAATTCATGGGGTACCAAATAATCGAGTCTGTTGACATATCCAAGCCTTTGACGTGTTTTAAATCTCTCTCTTGCCCTTAAACTTCCTTCCTCTGATCACAAAGTTATTCTAGATTCTAACTTTGATTCACGTAACTATGACTCCACTTCTTCTCACTTTACTTCTGACTTCTCTAAACTCAAATCCCTAGTAGACTCGAGGCTTCTAGGTCTCTTCCTAAATGGATTCAACTTAAATCTCTTCTTATCACTTATCTTCAGGTCTTCTCGTCAAACTATAAACTCTAGGAAATCCAAATATCTCTCTCCTTGAAATATATTCGAATCTAGTATCATCTCTGATCTTGCATCTCAACCTTCTAGAGCTTGGAAAAAAGTTAATTTCCTTTCCAACAAGGATAAAAATTCAAAAATTAACTCATCCTTTGATGCTTCGACTCTAAACTCCTACTTCATTTCTGTCTACAGCCCAACCATTCTCAATTCTTTTCCTGGGCCAAACATTTCAACTTTCATTCCTTTCGGACTTTAAACTAGCCCTTAATTCCTCAAATTCCAAAAAGCGAAAAGATGATTTCTTCATTTCCATTGAACTCATCAAATCACTCTCTCTCTCCTTCCAAGAAAACCTTCTTTCGCACGGAAACTCCCAATTCTGTCTCGGCAACATTCCAACCGAATGGTTGTCAGTTAAAATCCTTCCAATACCTAAAATTAACAAGCCCACTCTAGCCAAAGACTTCCACCCTATCTCTAATCTTCCAATATTCCTTTCTTTTATTGACCTTCTACTCTTCCAAAGACTTGAAGAATCCCTTCCTACCACTCCTATAGATCCCACCCAACACGGTTTCACTAAAATGAAATCTACTTCCTCAAACATTCTCTCATTCATTGATCATTTGAAAAATCTCAAACAAAGAAACATTAATGCTATTGTTTTCTATCTAGATCTTTCCAAAGCATTTGACAAGCTCTCATTCCAGGCAATCGCAGACTCTCTGACGTCCCACTCAATTGAAAGCACTATTATCCATATGACGATATCCATATTATCATGGCAAGACTAAGTTTTAACATATCCCTTCCACTTGTTGATCTTATTGAATCTCTTAATCTAAAACAAATAGTCTCTCAACCGACTTATCATCTCTCTGATAATTATGTGTACCTCACACCTTACAACCCGGGCTAAAACTATGATTCCATAGTGTGTGTCTCGACCATTATTAGTAAGTGTGTAGGAAAAAGTTCCAAAATATTATCTCTACTAAAAATTCATTTTTATTGCATTCTTTTCGAGTCTTTTTTCAAATAAC